>JAHHUM010000876.1:942019-1207115 GCA_036173005.1 Crenichthys baileyi | reverse complement strand
AATTTTTTCCACCTGATAAAGATTGGGGGAGTTGGGGAAGAAAACTTCACTACAGCTCAAGTTCAGCAAATGGCAGTAATAAGAAACCAAAGGCCAAAGAAACAAAACCTGACCGACAAGCCCGTATCCGGCCAAAACAAGATGGCAAATGCACAACTTGGTTTTTTGCTAATGGTCTTGTACCACATTGCAATTGTAAAGGTACGCTTAAATGTGAATCGTATAAAGAAGAAAACAACAACAACATGCAGGTCTTAAATATGGCAGGTGAGCGGAGGTCAGAATACTGCGAGAAAAGGTCCATCAATCATAGTTGCTCAGCACATAACCCTGCCCCTCATCAATAATGGGGAAATCCTAAGGTCCTATCCCAAGACCAGGACCTTTTATCTGGGTAAGTGTGGACCCAGGAAATTAAAATTACATGGTTAAAACTGTGTTAAACGTGTGGAGGGCTTTTAAAATCCAATATAATTGCTGGAAGTTCCTGAAATGAAAACAGCTATAGGTCACATGTATCTAGTCAGGTAAGAAATATGTCAGTTGCCTATTCAAAGGAAGAAACAGCTGTTATTACTGTCAAGGTAAGTAATGTCTGAAGATTTATTTCACTGTTGGTAAGCACTACTGATCTTGGGTTTTTAGTATATCAAAAAAAATCTACAACTAGTAACTTATTCAGCCGTAAGACTAAATTCAAAATGTAATCAGACTCCCTAACAATGCATTTGCTAGTTACTGTCTACATTTATCTGCAAATGAATGTGTGTTGCCTAAGACATTACTTTCTAGCTGTTTTCTAAACGGACACTCACATCAGGTCTGCAAAAGATCTATTTGTAGGCTTAGAATTTTTTGTCTCTGGACTAAGCATCCTCCTGGTGATGACCAAAATAACAATAAATCGCTGGTTCTCTGGAATAGAATACCAGAGAATAACCTGACACAAAGTGATCCGAGCAGACTTGGACATAGAATAGTGCTGAATCAAGTAAATTCTCCTTTGCTGTTCTGGACCAACATAAACATAATTTCTGTCTTGCTATTTTCTCTGTTTTCTCATCCCAGTTTGTAATAATGATGCTTAATCATTGCTTTTCCAACAGCACAGAAACTTAAAGTGAAGGGTCAAAAAACACCTTTGTGATGTCAAGCAGTAGTGATCACAGGCTTTATTTGGGACACATGAAACGTAGGGTGTATGCGAAGACTAGCGGGTAGACGAAGGCGAACTGCAGTGGGACTGACCACAGTCTCTATTTCAAAGGGTCCGATGAAACGAGGCGACAGCTTTCGGGACATGGACTTCAGGGGAACATCACGCGCTACAACCAGACCTTCTGTCCAGGCTGGTATGTAGGTGCAGGTCGGCGTTTCCGGTCCACGAAATGCTTATTTTGCTCGGCAATCCACTGAAGAGCTTGGATGGTTGAAGACCAGACAGATTTACAGCGACGGACATGCTGATGGAAACAGTGATGTCCTTCTTGTCACCTGAAAACAAGGGAGGCTGGTAACCAAGGGCATCCTCAAACGTGGACCGACCTGTAGCAGAAGATATATGCAAGTTCAGTGCATATTCCACCCCATGGTAAATGGGAGCACCAATCAGTAGGGTTTGTAGATGTGAGACATCGTAGTGTGGATTCCAGCTGTTGATTTAATCGTTCAGGGTGGTAACCAGAAGTCAATGAAACCTTTGCTCCAAGAGATGAACAAAACTGTTTCCAGACCTGGGAGATGAACTGTGGACCTCGATCGGACAAAATGTCTTGGGGTATGCCATGTAAACGGAAAACACGCTTGGTGAGTAATTTGGCGGTTTGCAGAGCTGACGGGAGTTTCCTGAGTGGGATGAGATGACAAGACTTAGAGAACCGGTGTACAATCGTAAGAATGGTTGTCATACCTGATGAAAGTGGTAGTCCGGTAACAAAATCCAGTGCAATGTGGGACCAAGGCCGGCTAGGAATATTGAGGGGTTGGAGAAGACTTGCCGGTGGTTGGTTACTAGACTTGTTTCTTGCACATGTGGTACATGGCTGAACAAATTCCCTTACATCCTTATGTAGGGATGGCCACCAAAACCTCCTCTGAATCAAAGCTATAGTTCTACTAACTCCTGGATGAGCCGAAAACCTGGCCGTATTAAGCCAGTCAATAAGCTTAAAATGAACTTGACAGGGAACATAAATACGGTTGGTGGGTCCAGTGCCAGGATCCGGCTCCTGTTGTTGTGCCCTAAGAATGGTGTCCTCCATCTCCTACCTGAGTGCCCCTATCGTCCAGCTGGGTGGCAGGATGGGAGCTGGCTCCTTCACCGAGTCATCAGTATCAAACTGTCTAAAGAGGGTATCAGGTTTGGCGTTCTTCGATCCGGGTCTGAAAGAAATACATAAATCGAAACGAGAGAAGAATAAGGACCATCGAGACTGACGAGAATTAAGTCTTTTGGCAGATTGAAGGTAAGCCAGGTTCTTATGGTCTGTCCAGACTTGGATAGGATGCTCGGCCCCCTCTAGCCAATGGCGCCAAGTCTCGAGGGCTAGTTTTATGCCTAATAGTTCTCGGTCCCCCACATCGTAATTTCTCTCAGATCTGCTGAATCTGTGGGAAAAGAAAGCACATGGATGAAGTCTCCCATCCTCAGAGTTCTGGGACAGGACAGCACCCACACCGATGTCAGAAGCGTTGACCTCCAAGATTAACTGTTTAGAGAAATCTGGGTGTACTAAGATGGGGGCTTGAGAGAACCTCTCCTTTAGTGCCTGGAAAGCTGCATCGGCTTCTGTAGTCCATGAAAAGGTGACCTTGGAATAAGTCAGTGCAGTGAGTGGGGCGGCAATCAGACTATAGTCTTTGATAAATCGTCTATAAAAGTTTGCAAATCCCAAAAAGCGCTGCAAAGATTTGCGAGTCTGGCACAGGCCACTCCAAGACTGCTCTGATCTTCTCAGGGTCTGAACGTACCTGTCCACCCTCAAGGATGTATCCCAAAAAGGTGATGGACGGTTGGTGAAATTCGCATTTCTCGGCCTTCACAAACAGGCGGTTTTCCAGAAGGCGTTGAAGTACTTGGCGAATGTGTGTCTGATGCTCCTGTCTATTTTTTGAATGGATCAAAATGTCATCCAAAAATACAAATACAAAAATGTTCAAAAAATCTCTGAGAACGTCATTGATTAAGGCCTGAAAAACGGCAGGGGCATTACAAAGTCCAAAAGGCATGACCAAGTACTCAAAATGGCCCAGCAGTGTCTTGAACGCCGTCTTCCACTCATCCCCCTGGTGAATCCTGACAAGGTGATAAGCGTTTCTGAGATCTAATTTTTTAAAAGATTGTCGCACCATAAACCAGTTCAAAAGCAGATGTAATGAGTGGAAGTGGGTATTTATTCTTTACTGTGATCTGATTTAAGCCCCTGTAATCAATACAGGGACGTAATGAACCATCTTTCTTCCCAACAAAGAAAAACCCTGCCCCGAGTGGTGAGGAAGAAAGCCTAATAATACCTGCAGACAATGAATTATTAATGTAATCAGCCATAGACTTTTGTTCTGGACGGGAGATGTTGTAAAGTCTGCTAGAAGGTAGAGGGGCACCTGGAAGGAGATCGATCGTGCAGTTATAAGGTCTGTGAGGTGGAAGCGAAAGGGCACTGTTCTTACTGAAAACTCTCTTTAGATCATGATATTCAGATGGCACATGAGACAAATCAATCTCTTCGTCCTCTAAATTAGCCTGCAAGGGAGAGCTCGGGGAGAAGGCTGACAGGAGCCAAGATGAATGACACTTAGTGGAAGAAGACTCAACATGACACTTGGACCAATCCAAATGAGGATTATGTTCCTGTAACCAGGGAAACCCTAGTACGATGGCACTTTGGGATACTGGAAACACAAAAAAGGATATAATTTCCCTATGATTTCCTGAAAGCAAAAGTTCTAGTGGCTTGGTGCGTTGAGTTATTTTCTGCAGTCGTCTCCCGTCTAAGGCTTTTTTTTAAGATCAGAAGTGGATTGCTGAGATGGTGTTTTAACACAAGGTGAGAAATTTGTTGTCCCTAACGGTCTAGATCTCAAGGCTCTGGCTCTTCATCTTTCTCTTAGTCTATTGTCAACTCTGGTTGCCAAGGCTATTACTTCATCTAATGGGTGGGAGTTCATCCACCAAGGCTAATTCATCCCTCAGGGCATCGTCTAAAGCGTGAAAAAAGGCAGTCTTTAATACATCGTTATTCCAACCAGAAGCAACAGCTAGGGTTTGAAATTCAATGGAAAACTCACTGAGTGGCCTATTTCGTTGCTTTAAAGCTCTCAACTGTAGGCCAATACTACAGTTGAGTAGGAGAAAAAGTCTGTCTAAATTCTTTAACAAAATTCTCAACAGAGCAACCAAAATCTCTGCAATCGGAGAAACGGGCTTCTGCCCACTGTAAAGCCTTGCCTGTTAGTAAACCAATAATGTAAGAAATCTTTACGTCATCATGGGGAAAAGAACGGGGAGAACGGTTGAAAACTAAATTTCACTGTGGCAAGAACCCCTTACAATTACCCACCTCAGCAGAAAACTTTTCTGGGTTTGGGGAGGTGACGTCACGGGAATGCGGAAGTAGTTGAGACTCTGGTGGTGTGGCAGCGCCATCTATCTGTTTGGCGGAAAGAGGATTTAGAGTCTGTTGTAACATGGCGGTTATTTGTTTTAACTGCTGGTTTGTTTGTCGTTGTTGCTCTGAAAGGGAACGGAGAGATAAAATCATGAAATTGGATCCGGTTAGCGTATTCAGAAAGTGTTTTGCGGAGTGCCTCTGCTGGGTCTGGTTGGCGAGAGTGTTCTGTCATTTTGTTCGAAACAGCTCTGACCCACATACAGAAGGACACTCCAGAGAACGAAAATCAGTAAAATGATGTTTATTGTGAAGCTAATAATCAGGAACGAGAACAGGTAAATCTCCAACTGTATGGAAGGAAAGGGAAGAGAACTGGTGAGACAAGGGACTGCAATTAAACGAAAACTAGTGATTATTATTCTAAACGGGGTGGTAAACGGCTTACTGGTTTGAAGTAGTCAGGTCGCCAGGGGTTGAGGGATTCGGGGTTTTAGTCCATAGAAGCAGTGTTCGTCTTGATGTTTCCTCCTGGTGCTGTTCTGAGGTGGAGCAAAAACCGTGAGGTAATCCAAGTTGAGATGGCTTAGGTGGGAGGGTGGACAGGATACGCTTAATGTCTAGATGCAGAGAAACGAAGGAATCAGGATGGCTGCCAGCCAGAACGAAATCCAGTCTAAGGCAATAATCCAGGAAGCAAAGTCTAGTAGGTGGCCTTTAGCCACAGTCCTCTGAAGCTGTAATCCAAAACGTCAGGTTCAATAACCTGCGAGGGAGCATAAACAAAGTTTACAAAGGAGCACCAAAGCTTAGTCAAGAGGTGGCTGAGTTTGTTACCACTGTAGGCAAACACTCTCGCATCGAAGTGCTGGCAGCCTCCTGCTTAAATCCTCCTCCAAGCAATCAGCAGAACAAGGCACACCTGTCCACCAGTGCACCTGAGAGCTCCAGCCCCATCTGGGAAACTGAACACAATGTTGGAAAGCACATACAAACACACACACACATATACAAACCAAAACCCTGACACAAACATAAATATATTTTATTGGAATTTTGTGTGAAATACAAACACAAAGCGGTATACAATTGTGAAGTGGAATGAAAATGATACATGATTTACAACATTTCTACAAATAAAAAACTAAAAAGCGCCGTGTGCAAAAGCATTCAGCCCCCTTTACTCTGAGTGCAACCAATTGCCTTCAGAAGTTGCCTGATGATTACTAATGACTAAATAGAGTCCACCTGTGTGTAATCTAATCTCAGTACAAATACAGCTGCTCTGTGACGACCTCAGAGGTTGGTTAAGAGAACATTGGGGAGCAAACAGCATCATAAAGTCCAAGGAACACACCAGACAGGTCAGGGATAAAGCTATGGAGAAGTTTAAAGCAGGCTTATAAAAAGATTTGCCAAGCTTTGAACATCTCACGGAGCACTGTTCAATCATCTGGAAATGGAAAGGGTATGGCACATTGCAAACCTACCAAGACAAGGACATCCACCTAAACCTTTTTGTGTTTTTATGGTGCTTTCTGCCACCATTCGGTGGTGTTCTTCGCTAGAGAAAAGCTTCCAAACATCAGACAGTCTTCTCTTGGCATTATTTCCCTATCAGTTATCTACGCCAACTTCACTGAGATCCTGGCCAGTGGAACAGCAGCTCTCTATGGTATATTCCGCTGGAGACGTCGGAGATGGAAGAGAGCCGGTGTGCTCGTGAAGCTATAACAGTGCGCAAATGTGCGTTTCCTGGCCAACAAGATGTACGAAATGCTTCTCCTCACCTGTAAAAACTCGGACCTCCGCGGATCTGCCGCCCTCTGCTTTACTGAAACCTGGCTGAAAGAGGACACCCCAGGTTGCCCATATCTGATACTGGGCTTTCAGCTGTTTAGAGCAGACTGCAACACGGACACATCGGAAAAGAAGTTCGGAGGCGAATCTGCTTGGTGCAGAGATACCAAAGTGTTGAAGAAGACATGTGGTCCTGACTTGGAGTCATTTATCATAAACTGTAAACTGTTTTATTCACAAAGAGAGTTCTCCTCATTTGTACTGGTTGGTGCTTACATACCACCTCATGGCTTTACTTCAGAGGCTGAAAAACAACTGGCTGAGCTGATCACAGACGTGGAGAAAAAACATGCAGACTCTCTTATCATTGTTCTTGGAGATTTTAACATCGCAAACCTCTCAAATGAACTTCCCAAATGTAGACAGCACATTAAGTGTCCCATCAGGGAACACTGCTGCAAAACCTTAAAGGATGCATATTATCCTGTCACCAGGGCTGCTTTGGGACATTCTCATCACTCACTGAATCATCTCATCCCAACCTGCAGGCAGAAATTAAAAGCTTCCAAAACTGTGGTACATACTGCTAAGAAATGGACTGATGACTCAAAGCTGATGACTGCACAGACTGGACTGTTTTTGAAACTTCAGCCACCGATTTAAACCAACTCACTGAGGTGGTAACATCATACAACAGTTTCTGTGTGTGCAAACCAAGACCTTTCGCACATACAATGACACTAAACCTTGGTTCACTTCACATCTGAGGAAGCTGCGTAGGTATAAGGAAGCAGAGGCGACCAGGCGCTGTATATGCAGGCCAGGAAAAAACCAACCAAGGAAATCAAAGCAACAAAGAGAAGCTACAGTGAGAAGCTAAAGAAAAGCTTCTCACATGGAGACACCTCTGCTGTTTGGAATGGTTTGAAAACCTGACTCCATACTGCCTAAGAGTCTCTTTCAGTGCCTGAAGACAAGGAAGACCTCAGGACCTGACAATGTCTCTGCATCATGTCTAAGAGCCTGTGCTGACCAACTGGCACCAATCTTCACTGAGATCCTCAACAAGTCACTGGAGCTGTGTTAGGTACCCTCTTGCTTCAAATGCTCCACTATCATCACAGTACCCAAGAAACCCCCCAACAGGATAAAATGACTACAGGCCTGTTGCCCTGACGTCTGTGGTCATGAAATCATTTGAACGGCTGATGTTGAAGCACCTGAAGGACATCACAGGCCCCCTGCTGGACCCCCTGTAGTTTGCTTAGCCGGAAAACAGGTTGGCAGATGATGCAGTCAACTTGGGACTGCACTTCATCCTGCAACACCTCGAGCACCCAGAGACGTTTGCCAGGATTCTTTTTGTGGCCTTCAACACCATCAACCCAGACATCCTCTACCAGTAGCTCACCCAGCTTAATGTCCCGTCTTAATGTCATCGTCTCCCACACAAGATCAATAAGCACTGGCGCCCCCAGGGGTGTGTTCTCTCCCTGTTCTTCTCCCTGTACACAAATGACTGCATCTCAGTGGACCCACCTGTGAAACTCCTGACGTTTGCAGATAGCAGCACTGTCATTGGTCTTATCCAGGACAGTGATCTGCATACAGACAGGAGGTGGATTGACTGGTACATTGGACTGGCCAGAACCACCTTGAACTTAACCCACTCAATACTGTGGAGATGATGATGGACCTTTGGAGAATACAGCCCCACACACCCCCCTCACCATCCTCAATAGCACTGTGTCTGCTGTGGAGTCAAATTGCTTGTTTATGTGGACAAACTTGGCAATAAAGGGGATTCTGACTCTGATTACCTTAGAGGTACACCTTTACTCTGTCCTGCAGCTGAAACGATTTAATTTCCTCCTAGGGTGATGATAAAGTTTATCTTATGTCTATATTAATAATTGTATAATTGTTATAAACGTTTATGCCCTCATTTACCCGACAATTAAGGGGGTGGATCCCTGCGTGGTCGAGCCAGTAGCATTTTATTAATTTGCTGTTATTCATTGTTCAGAGAATATCTCTTTGTTCTCTTCGTCTTTCCTCCACCTTCTCTGCTTAAGACACTCTTGGGCTCACTAAAAGTCCTCCTCACTACTCTTAATGTTTCCTCACATTAGCAGGGGGGAAACTGAGGAGGTGAAATTTTATTATCTGAGCACGATTTTGTGCTAAAAATGTAATTAACATGTTTTGTAGAGTTAATAGATGTAACCCAAATTTTTAAAATGAATTACAATAGTGACCTGTGGGTCACCCACAATTTGTTGGGCCTTTTGTTTTGTTTGTCTTTTTTACAAATTTCCAGCATCCTTCCCTTAGTGTCAGTTTGCCAGTAGGAGATTATAACAATTGAGAGTAAAATCACTAAGATAAAACCAAAATGTATAATATGATCAGCCATTTTCTATCGCTTATTCCAAAGTGGGTCGCAGGGGAGCTGGTGCCTATCTCCAGCAGTCTTTGGGCGAGAGGCGGGGAAACCCTGGACAGGTTGCCAGTCCATCGCAGGGCAACACACAAACAACCATGCACACACTCATTCATTCACCTAAGGGCAATTTAGAGTGACCAATTAACCTAACAGGCATGTTTTTGGACTGTGGGAGGAAGCCGGAGTACCCGGTGAGAACCCACGCATGCACGGAGAGAACATGCAAACTCCATGCAGAAAGACCCCCGGCCGGGAATCGAACCCAGGACCTTCTTGCTGCAAGGCAACAGTGCTACCAACTGCGCCACCGTGCAGCCATGATCAGTTTATTTCAAGTTAAAACTGAAACATTGAAACTAGAGACTTTCCAGACTTCCCTCTCCCCAGACTCCTCCTCCAGCTCCTTCGGGGGGAGCCGAAGGTGTTCCCAGGCATAGTCCCTCAAGCATGTCCTGGGCCGTCCCCTGGGCATCCTCTCATGCAACACGCCTGGAACACCTTCCAGGGCAGGTGTTCAGGAAGCATCCGATACAGATGCCCGAGTCATCTCAACTGACTCCTCTCGATGTGGAGGAGCAGCGGCTCTTCTACGAGCAAATCATGGATAGCCAAGCTCCTCACCCTATCTATAAGGGAGTGCCCGGCCACCCTGCGAAGGAAGCCACTTGTTTCCAGGATCTCGTTCTTTCGGTCATGACCCAAAGTGCATGCCCATATGTGAGGGTAGGAACATAGACCGATCGGTAAATCGATAGCTTCACTTTTCAGCTCAGCTCTCTCTTCACCACAATGGACCGGCACAGCGTCCTCATTACTGCGGTGGCTGCACCCATTTGTCTGTCAGTCTTCTGATCCATTCTCCCCTCGCTCGTGAACAAGACGCCGAGATACTTGAATTCATTCCCTTGAGGCAGGAGCTCCTCTCCAATCTCCAGAAGGCAAGCCACCCTTTTCTGGTCGAGAACCATGGCCTTGGAGGAGCTGATCCTCATCCTAGCTGCTTTATACTCAGCTGTGTACCACCCCAGTGCTTGCTGTAGGTCTTGGCTAGAGGGGGCCAGCAGGACCAGGTCATCTGCAAAAAAGGAGACAAAATCCACTGATCTCCAAACCAGACCCCCTCTGGATCTTGGCTGTGCCAGGAAATACTGTCCATGAAAGTTATGAACAGGACTGGTGACAAAGGGCAGCCCTGCAAGAGTCTAACATGCACTGGGAACAGGCCTGCCTTAATGCCAACCATGCGAACCAACTCCTGCTCTGCTTGTACAGAGACCAGATGGCCCCTAATAAAGAGCCCCCGACTCCGTCTTCCTGGAGCGCCCCCCACAGTGCTACACGGTTTTCAAACCTTACCTTTTAAAACTTTGACATACTTTGATACCAAAAAGATAGCTTTTCCTATTTTTGCAAATACTGGCGAAGCCACAAAAATCTTATTTTATACTTATAGCTCCTCAGAACTAACCATTGTTGTTTGGACGATCTAACAGCAACAAAAAGAGTCCAAATTGAACACAGGTAAAATCCTACTTCACCTAATAACAATACACATTTCTGGCAAACAGACTTTAGTCAGAACCGGGGACAGTATAGCAGTTGCTTGTAATGTTACTCTGCAGTTAGTGTTGAAGCATATTAATATTTGTTTTATTTTCTGATTTAATAACAACCTAACTTGCAAGGAGAATATTGTGCACAGAAAGTTTGTCATTTATCAAGTACTGCTGATTGACAAAGCAGATTTTAATGTGTCAAAGTCAATTATGTAATATTGTGTGTAATGTTATGTTCACTGAAGGATTTTCATCCAGGACAGAATTTTCATCCTAATTATCCAAAGCAAAACAATATAGATAATTACTTTCCTTAAAATCAAGTCAGTAACAAAACATCTTCAAAGTAACATGCATGTTAGATGCATATTCATAGAAATAGTGGGGGAGAACAGATGATAACAAATGCAACAGTGTAATTAGTTAAACATTTGTTTATATCTCCACATTTGACTTACTGTTAGCAAAAAAGACACACAGGCATGGGGCATGGTGGCATGCCATCACCTGATTGTAAATTACCAGTTGGAATCCTGAAGCTGTCACAAACTGTTCCCCATGCTGCCACACATGCTGGCGAATTCAAAAACACATTCTGTTCCATGGGCTCAAATTTAAGGAAATGAAAGGGATTTTGTGGAACATCAAGTCCTGTTATTCTTCAAGTTCTTCAAATTGAATATACTAAACTGTCAAAAACACAGTAATGCGATGCCAGAGCAATATTTCCCAATGGGATTGTGTCTACGCCATTAAAACAAAAAACAGATATGCAACAGTGTGATTGGGGTACAAGACTCATTTCAGCTCATTTTCTCACAGATGTAAGTCATATGCAAAAATTGCAATTGTGGAAGAAATTAAGGATGCGATTTTTCCCATCCAAAACATTTAAGAGGTTTGGGGAAAAATTTTTGGGGTTATAAAGGGGAAAAACTGTAATTTGTACTAAACTCTATTTATTCCATACTGGTTTTATGAGACGACATCTAATGGATCCCCCTACTTACCCATCATTTAGTGTATTCATAAAAAAAATTAAATTGTTCATGAAAAAAGTCAAAAGGCCTAGAACCTTTCTCAGATGCCAGATGGAATGGAAAAAAAGCATTGAACTTATCTATCGGGTGGACAGAAGCATGACTCCAAATCAATGCTAATGTTCCTCATTGTCAAGCTGATTTAGTTAGACTTTTTGAAGCTAATACATTAGCATAACATCTAGGCTCTATGTGGCTAAAGATGAATGCAAAGAACAATTTCCTGCATAACTGTGATACCGCAATACACAATAAGGTCATTTGCTCATCAATAGCCAACAAGGGTTTATTTGAAGCAATCACAAGCCTACACGTACTTCTTTTCATCTTCCCAGAGCCAATGTAACCAACCTGTACCCCTTTTTTGTTCAATGCTTTCTCTCTAACCATAGCGTTGGAAAAACATTGTCTACAGCATGAGTTTTATTTAAGCACATAATGCTATAGTGCCTTGCAAAAGTACTTATAACTCTTGAAATTTTTCATATTTTGTCATGCTACAGTCACAAACTTCTCTGATTTCTGTAAATAACATTTAGATCTAAAAATTGCCTTCAGAAGTCATCTATTCAGTAAGTATATTCTACATTTACAGTTTAATCTCATCTGCTGTGCCGAGAAACCTATCCATTACTGGGTTCTCCCAAACCTTACAGCCTGAGCAATTAGAGCCTTAAACAGAGAAGCAGTCAAGAGGTCCATGATAACTCTGAAGGAACTGCGAAGATCCATCCATCCTTGGTCTATACATTGAGGGGCTTGTGCCTAGCTCCATTATGGAAAATTGTAGACAAGAAAAAAAAAAAAACTTTTTAAAAGAGCCATAAGACCAAAAAATCAAAACTTTTTCTGCCTGCAGGCAAAGGTGTTTGGGGACACAAGCCCTGAACACCCCCTGAAATACACTATTTCCTCTGTTGGGGTTTCAGCATCATGTTAACCCTTTTCCACCACAATTTTCGAGCCCGTTCCAGTTCGAGAACGTGATTTTAAAAAGGTGACACGAGTGTTCACCCACGAAAAGAGGTTTTAAACTCTGGCGCAACTCAGGCACTGCAGAATACTTTTATTGTGCAAACCACAACGTCACGCGTGGGTGGGTCGAATTTGCATACAATAGAAGCAACAAACACGGCCGCAAAGACAAAGAACGTACCATATAAACATTATTTTGGGGAAAGCAAAAACACAACTAAACACGCATTGTAAAACTAATGTCTGTACCCCTCGAGTCTGAATATATTGTAATAAAAACATTTTACATGCAATTTTTCTTGCACAGAGTCACTTTTCCGTATTATCTGTAGTCTATGGATGCTCTCTTTTGGAAAATAAAAGAAACCCCCTGAAAACCACAGCTCAGCAAGCTCCCCCCTTTTTCGCTACCCCCCAACCTTTGCCCCTGCCCTGTGTAACACCCCACTTTTGATGACTCATGCTTGGTTTCCAAAACTGGTGGAAAATGTCTGTCAATCCACATCTAAGTTCAAAGGCACACAAAAAACCAAAATCGGTTTTAGAACGAGAGTTTTTCCTTTCGGTTGTTTTTTAAAAAAAAAAACACTCTCTATGTGCAAGCTATTCTTTACCAGGGCCTGGGAAGCTGGTTGGAGTTTATGGGATGTTTGACGGATCTAAATGCAGGGCAACCCTGAGAGAAAACCTGTTAGAGGCTACAAATAGGTCGAGATAAAGTCGGAGGAGATCAGTAAGTTAAAAGGGCCCATCAAAGTTCAGACCTAAATCTAATTAAGAATCTATCGTAAGACTTTTGAAAATTGATGTTCACATACTAGAGCTGCACAATATACCGAATCACAATCGTCATCGCAGTGTACATGCGTGTCATATTGCAATCGCAAATGACTGTTCGAATGCAATGCTTGGTAGGATATAATAGTTTAAGTGCCAGGCATGCTAATTTGCATGCTCATAATATTTTTTGCCTGTTGGATGGACTTTCACTGCCCTCGATGCCTACGCCTGATGTATATTTTTAATGGCCAAGATGCTATTTTTCAAAGTGAGTGGTGGGGAATTTGTAAAGAGGGAAACAAGTCAGAAAAATGTAGGTTAATCATAAAAATCATCAATAAAAAAATGAAATGCTTTTTTGATGTGCAGCCTACGCTTTCCATCCAAACTGACTAAGCCTAAGCTATTTTGCAAAGAAGAATGGGCAAAGATTTTAGTCTGCAGATGTCAAAAGCTGCGACATCCATATCTCAAAATATTTGCAGTGAAAGATGATTCAAAGTATTGACTCAGGGGGATTTGAAACAAATGCACACCACACATTTCAGATATTTCTTTGAAAAACATTTTGAAAACCCATTCCTGTTCTATTTCCATCATTGGTGAAGAAGTGGAGGTAGTGGAGGAGATAAAAAAATTCGGGGGCGTTCACCCGGGGACAAAAAAGCCCCAGGAGCGGAAAATTGCAAAATTTTGAAGCTGTCTACAAGAAGGGACAGAGCAGACTGTACTTCTTCAGGAAGCTTAGGTCCTTCTATGTTCTATAAGTCTGTTGTGGAGAGTGTGATCTCTTCCACTATCATCTGCTGGGGTAGCAGAAATTGACACTGGTGCACATTTTTAGCTTTACAAGAAAATGTACTCATCAAAAAGAGCTAACAAAATCTGGATTGTCAACATATTACCTCACCATTATTAGCTACCCACCTACCGATTAATCAGTGCATTAACTGTGTTTTTCACAGGAAGTAGAAATATTAACCAGGACATGTTTGAGAATTGCAGTCTACACTGCTAATGACAGGCAAAAATCTCCACAGATTAAAGTCAGCAGCATCAGAGTCCTTGCTGTGTCAATGTGCTGTCAGCTCAGCATGATGAAAAATGTTTACAGCACTACATTAAGAGGAAATTACCTCTTTTTGCCAGAAGCTAGATCATTCATTCGAAGGCGTAGCTTGCCTATCGTCAGTCCTGCCGTAAATTAGTCTGCACCTTTCAGCAGGAAAAAAGGTGGGGAGGATTTGGAGGATCAATCTTCGAGACGGCAGTTAAAATCATTATTTGGCATCCTGCAGGACACAGGTTGCGCTAAAGAGTGACAAATCGTCCCATGCTGTTATAAACATCTCTATTCATAGACACCCCTGAGTATGGTCGCTGTCTATCCAAACAGCCAAAATGTCAGAAGAGAAGAAGGAAATACTGAGTTAGTGAGGTTATAAAGGCTGCAGAATCTCCGGTGTTATTCATAACGCAAGACCATAACGAGCCCCCAATGGCTTTCCAAGGCAAAGATTTACAGTGTGCCTCAAAAAATCCTGCCACATTCCCAAAGAACTCCCTAGCCTCTGTCAAGCTGGGAGTTAAGATGAACAAAAGAAAATGTTTTCCTCAGGCAAGGTATTCTTGTGAAGTATCTATGGTATGCACCCAAAAAAGACTCAAAAATTGACTTATCCTTAGACTTCAAACTGTCCTCAGCACACTAGCACAAACATTGCCTATATTCCAGCTTGAACACAGTGGGAGATTTACATCTTTAACAAATAAATCCAAAAAGACTTTCCTCACAGACGTGTTTTAAACCCTCAGCGATCATTGTTCAGCTGCATCACCCTGTTGCTAATCCAGTTAATCTTTCCATTGGCAAGGATTCAAGGATGTTTCCCTGTTATTTTATGTTGTTATTTTAAGGTGATGATTAAGTATTATATCATTGACAATGGCTTAACCCCTTCAAGTTTTATTTATGTCCTGCCTGCAGAAGGTTCGGAGAAAAAAAAACATATTTGAGGAGAACAGATGCTTCTCCCAGAAGCAAGATGTGAACATATATTCTTGGAAAAATTATTTAAATACCATTCTCTACATGAGAGACCCCTCAGGAAAAGTTGCTTTCTTTCAGAGATGGGATTCACGGCTTTTGTAGACCCATTCCTTTTTGGTCACACTTAAATGTGTTAAAATACATTTTAATAAAGACAAAGACAATCTGAGTATAAGCAAAAAACTATAGTTAAATAATGATTTCATTTACTAAGGGTAAAAGGTTTTTAGACCAATCTAGCAATTTGGAAATAAAAGTGCCCCCCTTTGTTGAATCATAAATAACTGTGATTAACTACATTTAACTACTTTAAGAGAAAAATCAGATGAGATCTAGCTATTAAATGTTTCAGCAATGTGAACATTCCTTAAATTCCCTTTTCCTCAGTCAGACAATGCATCAACAAGGTTTTCAACTATGGAGCGGTTGTGACTATGAATATGAATATATGATTTAATATTAATACTTTATTATTTTATTAAATAATATTTCGGTCTGTTAAGGGTTGTCCTGTGAATAGCAGCCCAATAAGGCGGTGGTATTAGGACAAAATTGAAAGGAACGAACCAAGCTCTTGCATTATTGAACAGCAAAACTCTGTACACACACTGAATGAATTCACACAATTTCTTAAAAAACAAGAATTTATTAACAAAAATAAGTCAACTCAGATCTAACATATTTCAATCAACAAACTCTTTACTATGCCTAAACAACCCAACTGAACTACCAAGCAGAATGAAAGAATACGGAAGACCAATGTGCTATGTACAATATAATCAAGTTGATCAAAGATTGTTGAAAACCATGACTGAAAGAGTGATGCAATATTACCATGCAATATTTATGTTTGAGAACCAAGGATTATCTTGAAGAATCTGGAAATGAAGTTAATGTAGTCTTGGAACTAACTTAGGCAATAATTAATATACTTTTAAACAACCATTCACAAAGCAAGATGAGATAAAACATTATTTTATTAAAATAATATTTTAAAGAATGATTTGCTGAATAAAACCAACCTTCTGGATGACCAATTCTCAACGGTGTTTAATTAGCTGCCTTTATTTATTAAAATAATATTTCTTGAAATATTATTTTTATAAATTACTTTTATTAAGGAAATAGTACAATAATATTTAAGGAAATATTATTTTGATATTATTATCAGAATCAAACACGTACCTTTAACACACCACTAATAAAGGGGTTGAAATGCATAAGTGTGGACTGCGCGTTATGGCTGATCTTCTGTGTTTGAAATCACCCTTTAAATAAAGTTTGTCATTACTTTAAAAACACAAACACAGAACACATGACCGAGCACATGTGCTTAACAGCTAATCTGCTAGCACTAAGATAGCTGGGTTTTCAACACGAACAAAACTAAACGTGATAAAATGAAAAATGTTTAGATTATTTCATTCTAAGCTAAACTCTCCGCCTAACACTACCTCTTACGTGAACCGTGCTGAGGAAACATTGTCCGGGGCGATGAAGTTTAGATAAGCATCCACAGTGAACAAAGGGTTAACATGCAGCTAACCTCCGTAGCTGTGGGGTGTGGTGTCTCGTTCTGCCAGGCCAGCTCAACTGCACATTACTGCTGTAGCCACGGTGATGCAGTCCCTTTGTCCTTCCTTCAGACCGTGAAAAAATGTTCCACTCTGCGTTATAGAGACAGGGTCTCTGCTGGGAACTCTCTGTAACAAAGTTTGCTTCTGTAGACCTCAGAAAGAAAAGTCAAGCCATGCTTGCATCTTAATTACCCCGTTCATGAATGAATACCGCATACGCAAACAGCAATTCATTCCTATTTAACTTAGTGCATATGATTGTGTGATCATATGACACTCTTGGATCCAGTTTGAAGAGTTATGTCTGTTTGCCAGCAAAAATACATTAGCGCGCTGTGTCTCTCCTTCCAGTTCCGCAGGGGACCTGCGTGGAAGAGGTCTGTTTGTTGGCAGGTGGAGTTTTTATTCCAACAGTGACGTCACGGGAAGTCCGCTGTTCTTCCCTTCTTGTGTCTGGCTGTGCTGGAAGTAGGTTAATGCAATTTATTTTGAAAGTTCCAAAAAAAGTTCTTACTGGCCTTTAATGTTGTAACCCATGGCTGGGGTCCCAACAGAGCTAAAGGTTTTCACATGTTCATCTCTATAAGCCACATAAAATCAGTTCCTTCCTCGATCAGGAAATTTCTGACAAGCACAAACGTTGATGTGTTTATTTCTGAAGCAAATTACATTAAACAATGGCAGACAAGACCGTGCTCTATTTGCTGCTCATTTAAAGGCCCCGTCCACACGAACCTTGAAGATTTGAGAGTATCTGCCAAGCTTCTTGGGTCAAATAGGGGGTCCCATCCACACGGAGCAGTGGCAAAACCATCTACATTTCAAACCTGCTTTAAGAGTGAAAGAGTTTAGCCAACCCCCATGGTGGCTTTGTGTGGACAGCCCTAAGCGGGTACTGCAAACTGGTGGGTTTACCCACCTAATGTGGATTTTACACCAACATGTTTTGCTCTTTCATAGCAACCATGAGCAAAACTGCTGGAAAATTACCGTAGACGGTGGTTTGCTTAAGGACCATCAATAAATTTCCGTACCTGTAACGTAGCAGTAGAGCTTGGGACCCATTTACAGAGGCTTCATTCCTCAACGCAGCTGTCAGGGGTTCGAGTCCCCACCCTGGAACCTGTTCTGCATGTCTTCCTCCTCCCTCCACCCCACCTCCTGCCTGCCTACTTTCAAAAAATGACAAAAGAATAAAGGCCACTAGTTTTAAATTTCCGAACCAAACACGTTGTTTCATGGTGGTGTTGTTTTGTGTGTTTTGGGGGAAATGTTTGTGTGCCTGAACAGCTGATTTTATGCGTGATCAGCTGGTTTAGGATGTTGTTAAATACAGCGCCCCGCCTGCGTGTAATTCAGAAAGATGATGTGTTTTCAGCAGCCTGTTCATGTCACATTTAGTCAAATTTAGTCACATTTAGTCAAATTTAGTCACATTTACTCAGCCCTGATCGTACCTGCTCAGGAGCAAAAAGTAGGTACAGATATGCAGAAACTGGTAATGGAATGCTCACAAAACGGGCTGAGTGGAGTGGAGCTGGGCTAAGCACAGCCTGTGGAAAAGGGGCATGACAAACTCTTCAAGCATCACTGTTATTACCAACTTTAAAGCACCAGTACCGGCTTCTATTCAAATTCTTAAAAAACAAAAAAACAGGCCAAGTCTGCCACATCAGTTTTGTCCAGATGGATGGAAAATATATTGTTAATGAGCTTGCAGTGTGTTTTTAGCTCGTCTGAATGCAGTCTGCATACAAAATGTTAATACTGGAAAAAAGTTACAGATGGCATCTTAATCATAAGATAATGACATTCTTTTGGACCATCCTGCATATTCCCCTGATCTAATTCTGATTGAAAATATTTGAGAACGCATGGCAAAGGAAGCTCACTAAACTGGACGTCAGTTGCCGAGTGAACATGCATTTCATTGAGCCGTGCTTACCACATGGAGTAAAGTGGAGTAAAATAAAAAAGTTCAAATACATTGAAGTTGGCAGTGTTACCATCTCAAGATTCCATCTTACTGCTTCTTGGAAAACCTTCTGGAGTAACCGAGAAAGTAATGCTACCCTGAATCTTCTTCTCTTACAGTCTACATGCCCTTTAACCTTCTGTAATTCATTACTTTGATCCGGAAGCTTTCATGTGAAGAGGGCAGAATGTAGCCCTCAGACTTTCCACATGTATTTAAGTAAGAGGACAGACACACCGAACTGGAATCCTAAAATAATCCACACATGCCCCGTTGTTGGCTCTCACCAACACAAAGTGGCATGTTTGCAATGTGACAGTTGCCCAGGGGAGCTGCCTTGTATTTTATGCATTCACACAAACTTGTTGCTGGTCCTCTACAGCAGTCTCTTACATAATACATGAGGAACATAGCAGAGGGAATAACACCAAGCCTCACTACGGTACGAGCATCAGTCATCAACAATAACAGCATGAGCATCACTGGATGTATTAGAAGGATCACTTCGTAATTATTCGGGGATTTTCAAATATTAATCTCTGATTCCTGGGGGATGTTCCTGCTAATACACAACTTCAGATTACCATAATCTTGTTTACTAACATTTTGTGTGTTCTGTTTAATTATACATACACTATATGTTCTCCATTAGATGGAACATACAGTATACAGTATGAATGTATTTATGTTGTATCAACCTAAAATGGGCTATAAAGTTATTCTACCTTATAGGTTGACAATAAATTAGTTTTTAAAATCCAGTCCACCATTTCTTTGAACTTGCCTCCCGTGATTTCGGACCTCTAGAGTCACTTAATCTTCACTTGTTTCAGCGGCAGCTCTAAAGCCTGGAAAGAAACCCTCAAAGATCACAAGCCACACCATGCCATCTTCAAGCGCCACACCCAACCTCTCACCTCTGGAATCACATGGACTCCCCTCTGTGCAGCCTCTGTGTCCTGAGAACAGTAAGCAACATTCTGCTCACCTTCATCATACTCACCTTCCATTGTTCTTACTCCTCTCATGTTCTTCCACTGGTGCCCCCTGAAACCAGAAATGGCAGTTATGTAACATGATGCTGAACTTTGTCAAATCTGTAAAATAAGCCACTTACCTTTTCTGAGCACTGTTACTTGTCTGATTTCTGCATGTGGGCCCACAAATTACGCTCAAACATAACTAAACATTTGTTTTAATAATAACAAATTTCAAAAGAGGATGATCCTGAGTATTGTTAAAGGGACTTCATTACTATATTTAGTGACCATTCTGAGCCCTCCAGTTTTCTTTTCAAAAAGTGACCAGTGACAAATTAATGACACTTTCTGGCATAACTGAAAGCTTTTGGGGACTGACAGGAAAGCAGTTATTAATTCAATGTACTGCCTTGGGCCCCTCCCACATCCCAAAACACACACTGTTATGATTTGGGGTGTTTGGTTTTTGGTTTTGGGTTTTTCTCAGTTTGTTCTCACAGTTGAGCTTTGGAACCTACTTCTGTTTATTGTTTTAGAGGTGGTGCTATACTTGTTTAGGTTTGTTTTCTTGTGGTTGTTTTCAGTTCATAGTGATTTCTGGTTTATGTTCTGTTACAATTATGTTTCTTAGGTCTGATTAGGTCCTTGAATTTCTGTTTTGTTCCAGCCACGTTTCATTTTCACTCCCTGCCTCTGTCAGCTTCATTCGGTCCACCTGCATCATGCAATCAGTCTCCTTGTATCACCTGCACGATGCGCCATATATACACTGCTTTTCTGTTCATTCCTCACGGACACATAAAGGTTCATTTATATACGTCAAGTCTATTTACAAAGCCTGTTTTGCCAAGTTCTGTCCTTGCCTGCATCTGCCATCTTGAGCCTGTTGTGAGTTTCTATTGTTTTATATTACATCTGGTTACTCACCATGCTACGTTGCTCCCTGCTTGTCTGCATTCGGGGGTACACTACCACATGACGTGACACACACTGACAGTCCAGTCCTCACGCAGCAGTCCCTCTCAGGTATAATCTGAACAAGATATGTTTATCCTTTAGCATCCAGATTGCAAATAAATTGTGCACGCGTGAAGTAACTATTGGCTTGGCTGCTGTTTTTATAAGAAGCTAAGGTGTTATAAGTTAAAAACCAAACTATATTCAAGGTTTAGGAGATTTTTTGGGGGAGGGGAATGAATCAACAGAATGTTCAGGTTTTGTCTAAATATAGGGCTTTTTTCATTATCTCCTGCAATGTCTATTTTTATGAAATGCACATGGCTAAGTGTGTAAATAATTACTTCCCTTAGTAAGGGATTGGCAACACTGATTCCTCATATTTATTAACTTCAGCTTTCAATGGAAGCTTAATTAAACAGTCAGGACAAAGGATGCTACGAAATGTAGTACAAAGAGCCAGAGTGGACATGTACGAAGTAGGCCTTTATGCCAGCATTTCAAGTGATTTTTGGAAATCAAGTGCACAAAGTTTTTAATGTTTTGACTTTGATTTAAAAACTCTGTCCACAGACATTACAATAAGAGCGAACATTTCTCAATTTGATGTGATAGCTGTATCCTGTTATAGGACCTGGGATCTTTCTGTATGTAATTTGGATGTTCTCCTTGTGCATGCATGGATTTTCTCCACTTATTATTCCTCCTACAGTTCAAAACCATGACCTTTAGTTTAACTGGTCTCTCTAAATTGCTTTTACGTATGAGTGTGTGTACATGGTTGTTTGTCCTGTGTGTCTCTGTGCTGCCCTGTGATGGACTAAGACCTGTCCAAGGTGTATCCTGCCTTTCGCCCAATGACCGCTGGAGATAGGGAAGGGTCCCCTGTGACCCTGCAAGTTCTGTAATGAACTGTTGACCTAGTTGACCTTGTCTACAGTTTACCAGACCCTAGCCAGTTAAAAGCTTGTTTGGGGGGATGTTATTTCCTTAGAGCACAGATGAACTTAAGATACTCTTCTAGGTTAGGTTGCAAAACTGAGCTGACATGGGGCTTTTGGCTGCTATGTTGCTAGGGAAGCTCTTTTTGGACAGGCTATTGTGATTCATTAGTGGCTGTTTGAAGGTCTGATGTGTCAAGATGTGTCATTTCAGTAATTGTCAGTCCGACTTATTTTAAAACCCTTCTCAGCCTCTGAGCTCTCCCCCAAACGAATATTATTCCAAAAAAAAAAAACACTATGCGTGGTGATAGCTCAGGGAAGCAGAATTTGGTTTGAACCCTCAAGGTTGTTTTAAAGCTGGAAAATAGCAGTACAATTTTCAGTATTCCGCTTGCATTTTAAGATCATTGTTAACACAATGAGATGTTCAGATTTTTTTTCTCATAGGAGAATGCTCACCCAAAAGAAACCCACAAAGAGCTGTCACACATTGTTATTTTTCTATGATCATAACTCACTTGCCAAAATGCAAAAAAACATAGGAAACATATAAGGATATAAAAGTATAAAAGTGTGTAATTAACAGCAGAAAACAGAGTCTTATACTATTATGACGTGGGTAAATAATTTTGGCATCCAGAGAAATCTTCCATGGTGATGGAAAGCTAAGGTTTTTGAAGTGAGGTCCTGGCAAAACATTTTAAGCAGTTAATATCTTCCCTGTGGAGATAACTCTCATTATGTGTTCATCCATTGTGTGTAAATCTTAATTAGTTGGTCATGGTGTTATGGCCCTTGGGTGTTTGAGGTTTTAGTTTTGATTCATGTTTCGGTTTTGATGACTTCTGAATTCTTTATTATTGAAAGCTCTTTCTGTATTCAGTTCATTTCTCTGTGTTCATTACTGCTAAAGGGGTGTTGCTGTATCACTTAATTCTTTTGTTTTTAGTTTTTTAGTTTAATCTTGTGTTCTGTTCTTTGTCCATTTGGATTGATTTCTCTTAGATCTGTGTTAATCCTTTCTCCCTGGGTTTCTGGTCTATTTCAGCTTCATGTTGATTATTCACCTTCCCTCAGTCTGCCTGTTTGTTCTCCTCCACAGCTGTTTCTAATCCCATGATTAACTCGTCTGCATTCATTGTCATTCTCCACTCTCATCTCATTATATAAGCTCACTGGTTTTCATTGTTCTTTGCTGGTTCCTCCATTACACCTCCTATGCTTCCCTCCTTGCGAGTCCCCTATAAGTTCTCCTTATTAGAACTCTGTTAGAACTCTATTTTTGCCACAGTCCCTAATCCTGCACTTGGGTCCTGCTCTAACCTCAAACATGACTCCGGGAAGCTAAAGGTAATGGCTAATGCAAGAGAGGCCAAGAAAATAGCGGACCTCTTTTTTTTAAACAATCCCAGTCTTAAAAACATCAAAAATCCTGAACTATGAAGCTATTAAGAGAAAAATAGACAGGATGGAGATAATTGTATTTTTACCTCTGTGTTCTCTGATTATGATGATTAAAACATTGGAGCAGGTGTATTTAAGTAGGATTTATAAAACCCAGAATGTGTGGTCAGTGGCAAACTTTGTCCAGAGTTGAAGTATGCCCCCAGAAAATTATACTGGTTCCTGGAAAAGGTTTCTAAAGCAAAAACATGGCATCCTATTTATATCTCATTCTATGCTGATCTCTACACTATGGAAGTAAAATAGTCTCATTAGAATCAGCCATTTTTTAGACATTGAATTTATAACACAGAATTTTTATCCTGTGGAATTATGTATGTCAATTTTTTTTTGTACTTAAAATTCGCCTGCAAAAATTCACCTGCAGAAATTCGCCTGCAAAAAATCACCTGCAGAAATTCGCCTGCAAAAATTCACCTGCAGAAATTCGCCTGCAAAAATCACCTGCAGAAATTCGCCTGCAAAAATTCACCTGCAGAAATTCACCTGCAGAAATTCACCTGCAGAAATTCACCTGCAAAAATTCACCTGCAGAAGTTCACCTGCAAAAATTTGCCTGCAAATGTGTTGCCGCTTCTTCGGTCACTTCAAAAACAAGAGCATCTGTGGACAGGTTGGGCACTAGCTGTCATCAGTCAGTCAAACATTCATCAGTTCATTATAAAAAAAAAAATACCGAATCTCAATGGGAATTACCTACTGTTTGTAATAATATATTTTTGCAGAAAAATTCATCACTGATCTTCATTAAGCACTATCCAGCAAACAATTTAAGAGACTGTTAAGAGAATGGGGTGTCAAGTGTTCAAAAAGCGTAATCTGATTGGCTAAAAGACGCTCGACTCGATCGAGTGCTTATTGCTTAACCCCTTTGATATTCGGTATTTTTTTCATCTAATGGAACTGAATGAAATGTTTGACTGACCTGATGACAGCTAGTGCCCCAACCCTGTCCGCAGATGCTCTTGTTTTGAAGTGACCGGAAGAAGACGTCAACACATTTGCAGGCGAATTTTTGCAGGCGAATTTCTGCAGGCGAATTTCTGCAGGTGAATTTTTGCAGGCGAATTTCTGCAGGTGAATTTTCGCAGTTGAATTTTTGCTGGCAAATTTTAAGTACAAAAAAAGATTCACATACCTAATTGCACAGGATAAAAATTCAGTGTTATATATTCAATGTCTAAAAAATGTTTGATTCTAATGAGACTATTTTACTTCCATACTACATATGCTATTTATGACCAAATGCTGATTAGAAATGGGTTCATTCACATAGGTTTCTGTAACCGGAAAGCAAAATGTGTCTACCTAAACACAGTCCTACAAATTCTGTGCACTATTCAAATGAAACTCAGGTATGTTTTTTTCAGTTATATGTATGATGATCATAGAAAAAATATCTTAATGTGTTTGTTCTTTTTTTTTTAAGCTGGTGCTTTATTTCACTCTCTGCAGTGCTTCCTGTACGCTGAGATCATAGCTGGAGTGCGCTCTTGCAGTATGCATGCTGGATCTGGCTTACAGGGATAGCTCAGCTTTAACCTTCAATTATGATGTCTAACACAGAGCTTTCAATTTACATAGCTAAATTAAAAGCATGAGAAGAGGAGCTATAGTTTATTTATAGTTCTGTACAAATGTGTGAAATGACTCGATCGTAGCTAAAGTCTCAGTTTACAGCAGCAATTCACTCCTCTGTAAAACTTTGGTTTATGTGTCTGGAATGACTTATGTCCAGCTTAAGTTCCTCATTTAAGGGAGATAAAAGCAGGCTTGTTTAGTTCAAAGTTCACAAAAAAATTAACACCTCTAATGATCAAGCTTCTTTGACTCCATTGTGCACAAGACTGTGTGCAGTGCTTTTTTCCTTAATTTTATTTTGAATATTGCTCCCCAGCATATGAAAGCTAGATGTTCTCCTTTTGGGAGGGAGCATATTGTGTGGAAAAATTATTATACAAAACCATATCATACATTTATGTGCAGATTTTTTATGTAGGTTTGTTGAAGTCTATTGAGAAGGAAAAGCATCTTAAATAAATTAACTCTTTTCAAATCTTCCTTTGATAAACATTTAATTTCCCTATGACTGACAACAGATTTATGGGAAAAAAATTAAAACACTGAATAAGGTGAGAAACACTGTTCTGGTTAGCAATAACACATGATTGTGTTTTCTAATAAATACAGCTTTGGCTTGTCTTATTCCAAAATTATTTAATTGTTTAAATTTTGATAATTACGTGCAGGAAAATGCTTATGTTTCCCAAGATAAACTTTGACATGTTATTTTGTGGTCACAGTAGGTTCTGCGTCAACAGTTTTTAATTATGTATGCTGGGGTATTTATGATTCAGATATGAATAGGCATGTAAATAGATTAGCCTAAATGTGACCCTAACTGGAGCTCTGAGCTGCTGGGATCCACAGCCCCCTCTGCGACTGACTGTATTCATTTCACTGAAATCAGCCATACAGACAGCCATACAGGCTCAACTAGGACACCTGTGATGGGAGACTAATTGATAACTTTTCTGGTAATATTTTTGTCAGAATCCGTGGTGTGATCTTCCTGCCGCTAACCCATTTTACCACCAGGTGCGGTTTTCGGGAGGTGCTGGAGTTGGGACAGGTGCAGCTCATCAGGCTCATCAGCTGGGCAGTATATGAAGAGGCTGCGCCTGCACTTCGTTGCCTGAGCGTTTTGCCTTTGCGGTACAGCTCCTGGCCATCCTATAAATCTGATCTCGTCGTTGAAAGCTAAGTTTGATGTGCTTCACCTCTGTACTGATTTTACCCTGTGCTGACACTTCCAGGTGCATGACTTCTGGATCCGACGGAGTTGACCAGAGACTTGAAGTGAATCAGTTTGAACCGATTCCTGGATTGAACCTTTGGGCTTACTCTTCTGCGAGCCTTCAGCCGAGCGAATCCTGTCCACCATCCCAGCACCTCCAGTTCGGCCCGTCTCGACAACCACGGCGGGTGAAGCTGACCACTCTCTCTCTCACACCACTGGATCTATGACCGGATTTCCCTGCGCTTACCTGTAAGCTGCACAATCAGTTCTGGTGCGTTTTCTGAGGTCCAGTTTGTAACTCTGCTCTTCTCCCGCAGCCAGACGGTTCCTGTCTTGTTTCCCATTCCCAGGATCATTTGTTTAAGTAAACATTCACTAATCTTATCAGTCTTTGGTTGTTCTCTGCATGTGGGTCAGGTCGGCAGTTAACATTATGACAGAACGCTCAGGCCAGCCGAACCCCGCGGAGAACCTCCAGAGGACCCTAGCCGAGCACAGCCAGCAGAACCGTTCACATGATTCTACCCTGCGGGAGATTCTGGATCAGCAGCGACAGACTAGTCAGCAGGTAGAGCAGCTGCCTTCCCTCCTCCAGCAGGCTTGTAACCAGACCACCTCAGCACCAGAGCCCTCCACTCCGGTAGGGGGCGCAGCCCCTTACCGTCCGCCTCAGCAACACCAGCAACTGAGGTAACCTCCCCCAATCCCGTAAGATATTCGGGGGAGGTGGGAGATTGTCGTGGTTTCCTGCTTCAGTGCTCTTTAGTTTTTAATAGGTCGCCCCATTCTTTTCCTCATGATGAGGGAGAGATCTCTTATATTCTGGGCTTATTAACTGGGAGGGCACTCCAGTGAGCAGAGCCGAGGTTTTCTTCCACAAACAGTTTTCTGATATCATATGCAGACTTTGAGTCAGAGTTTAGAAGAACGTTTGAGTTAGGTTTCGATCAGACCAGTCTTGCTCGCAGGTTCTGGACATTAAAACCGCGTAATCGCTCAGTGGCTGAGTTTTTTATAGATATCCGCACTTTAGCTTCAGCTTCTGGCTGGAACACCAGCACATTAAAGGCAGCATTTCAGTCTTTGGATGAGGCATTAAAAGACGAGTTAGCCCTAGTGGAGGAGCCTAAAGAACTAGATGATTATATTGACCTAGCAGTCTGCCTTGATTCCTGTCTCAGAGAGAGAAGGCGAGCCTGCTTTGAAAGAGCTGCCGGCAGAACCCCGCTAGCGGCTCACTCTGTGTTACCTGGTCGGCAGCCTCAGCTGAGTGCCCCCGCCGAGCCCGAGCCTATGCAGGTGGGAAGAGCCACACTCTCGCCCAGTGAGCAGAGGCGGCGGCGGGAGGCTAACCAGTGCTTTACTGTAGATCCTCTGATCATTTCATTTCTTCCTGCCCCATTCGACCAAAAAAGAGGGTCCATCGGACTTGAAGGGGCGGCCGACGGACCAGCCAGTTAATCAAGAGGCCCCTAGATTAACTCTGCCTGCAGTATTATTTAGGAACGGTTGTTCCAGATCACTCCCCGCCTTACTGGACTCGGGTTGTGAATTAAACTTAATCAATCAGAAATTTGTTGAAGAAGAGGGTATTGAGACTGAGCCTCTCTCTCACACACGCCAGGTTCTAGCTTTAGACGGATTGTCCTTACATCAGATAACTCATCACACTCTGCCTCTGGAGTTAGTTATTTCAGGAAATCATAGGGAAAGGGTTTCATTTTCTGTTTTCCCTATAGCCCAAAGTTTGTTAGTATTCGGTTTCCCCGGTTGCTGCTCCATAACCCCCATATTAATTGGGCTGAACGCCGGGTGGAGGCCTGGTCTGAGAGCTGCCTGCAGTCGTGTGTACAATCTGACGTCTGCCCCAGTTCTGCTCCCGGAGCGTGCAATGAGGAAGAGGCGCCGGACTTAGCCGGCGTTCCTGCCGAATATCAGGACCTTAAACCTGTGTTCAGTAAATCACGAGCCCTGTCACTGCCTCTCCACCGGCCCTATGATGGTGCAATTGATCTTTTCCCTGGTGCCTCCCTGCCATCTAGTCACTTATATAAGATCTCAGGTCCCGAAAGACGGATCATGGAACATTATATAGCGGAGTCTCTAGCGGCTAGTATAATCCACCCATCATCCTCACCCCTTGCTGCGGGTTTTTTCTTTGTGGGGAAGAAGGATGGCACTTTACGCCCCTGTATAGACTACAGGGGTCTTAATGCTATCACTGTTAAGAATAGGTATCCCTTGCCGCTCCTAGCCTCCGCTTTCGAGCCTGTTCATGGGGCTACTGTGTTTTCCAAGCTGGACCTCAGAAACGCCTACCACCTCGTCAGAATCCGCCAGGGGGACGAGTGGAAGACGGCGTTTAAAACTCCCCTTGGCCACTTTGAGTATCTTGTCATGCCTTTTGGACTGTGCAATGCACCAGCGGTTTTTCAGGCCCTGGTGAATGACGTGCTTAGAGACTTCCTAAAAATCTTTGTTTTTGTATATTTGGATGATATTTTGATTTATTCCAGAGATCTCGAAGAACACCGCCGCCACGTCCGGCTTGTCCTTCAGCGCCTTCTGGAAAATAGACTGTTCGGGAAGGCAGAGAAGTGCGCTTTCCACCAGTCCACCGGCAGTTTCATGGGTTTCATTTTGAAGGGTGGTCAGGTTCACGCTGACCCCGAGAAGGTCAGAGCTGTGCTGGAGTGGCCTGTTCCGGATTCTCGTAAGAAGCTCCAGCAGTTCCTAGGATTCGTGAACTTCTCCCGAAGGTTCATCCGGAACTACAGCCAAGTAGCAGCCCCTCTTACAGGACTGACTTCCGTCAAAGTGCCCTTCTGCTGGAACGAGGACGCCGAGGCAGCCTTCTCCTGCCTGAAAGAGAGATTCTCTCAAGCCCCGGTTCTGGTCCACCCTGATCCCTCCAAGCAGTTTACCCTGGAGGAGGACGCTTCGGACACCGGGGTGGGAGCGGTTCTTTCTCAACTTTCTGGCCAGGACGGACGACTTCATCCGTGCGCCTTTTTCTCCCGTCCCCTCACGCCTGCTGAAAGGAATTATGAGGTGGGTTTAACTTTGTTCTCTCTCTTTTCTCTTCCTAGAAGCTACACCTGGCCTGACTCTGTGTCTACCTGTAACACCTTTCTGGAGAGGGGAATCCTCCAAGCTTCTGCTGGCAACAAATTAATGCTCACCCTCTACCGATGATCCACATTGCCCTGTCTTTCAGTGTTTTAACCCTTTCTCTCTCCTAGACATAGCTACTGACTGAGCTTTACTGTAAACTAACTCTATGTCCCTCTTTTCAGACTCTAACATTGAAAAACGGCTCAGAGTTTATCTGTTCTTTCTTTCTAGGTGAAACGACTAAAGGAAGCTACATCCATTAACATTTACCTTTCCTTCCCATAGAAAGTACTCCTGGATCAGTGCTTCTTTGTTTTTTTTGTGTCTCTGCTCTTTTCTCTCTAACCCCCAGTCAGTCGTGGCAGATGGCCCCTCACACTGAGCCTGGTTCTGCTGGAGGTTTTCTTCTTTTTAAAAAGGGAGTTTTTTTCCTTTTCCACTGTCGCTACATGCATGCTCAGTATGAGGGATTGCTGCAAAGTCAACGCCAGTGACTGTCCACTGTCTCTACATGCTCATCCGAGAGGAGGGAATGCTGCAAGTCACTGACTGGATGCAATCTGCTGGGGTTTTCCCTTTGATAGACAAAAATTTTTATCCAATTTGAATAAATAACAGAATCTGACTGCACTGTTCAATGATTCGGATTAATTTTAATGCATGTACCTGACTTTTGTGAAGTGCCTTGAGATGACATGTGTTGTGAATTGGCGCTATATAAATAAACTGAATTGAATTGAATTGAATTGAATTGAGACCGAGAACTGTTGGCCATCAAGCTGGCCTTGGAGGAGTGGAGGCATTGGTTGGAGGGTGCCGAACACCCCGTGCTGGTTTGGACAGACCACAAGAATCTGTCCTACATTCAGTCAGCCAAACGGCTGAATTCTAGACAGTCACGTTGGTCACTTTTCTTTTCCCGATTTAACCTGTCCATTTCTTTTAGGCCCGGCTCAAAGAACCGAAAGCCTGATGCTCTCTCCCACCAGTTTAGACCAGAGAATTCAGAAAAGAAGGCTGAGCCCATCCTGCCTCCCAGTTGCACGGACCTGGTACCGAACCTCCGGGACGGAGGTACGTACCCGCATCTGTGCGGTCGAGACTGATCAGCTGGTTCCATGCCGCCAAGTTCTCCGTCCACCCGGGTGTCAGCCGTACCATTGCTGCCGTCTCCAGAAGATTCTGGTGGCCTTCCCTGCATAAAGATATCAGAGACTTTGTAAATGCCTGTACTATTTGCGCCAGGAACAAAAGGTGCCTAACCGCCCTCCTGTCGGCCTCCTCCAGCCACTCAGTGTGCCCACATGACCTTGGTCACACATCGCACTGGACTTTGTCACCAGCCTGCCCAACTCTCATGGGATGACTGTTATCCTGACCATAATAGACCGATTTTCTAAGGCCTTTCATCTAATTCCTCTGCGGAAGCTGCCATCTGCATCACAGACAGCAAAGCTGATGATCAAGCATGTTTTTTGTCTCCATGGCATCCCACAGAGTTTACTGTCGGATCGAGGACCCCAGTTCACCTCTCAAGTTTGAGAGAAGTGAGAGACACTTCTGTACAGCCCTGGGGGCTAAAGTGGCGCTGACCTCATCCATCATCCCCAGACTAATGGCCAGGTCGAGCGCCTAAATCAAGAGTTGGAGGCGGCCTTACGATGTGTGACCTCAACCAACCCAGCCGACTGGAGCTCTCACTTGGACTGGATCGAATACTCTCATAATTCTCACGTTTCAGCAGCCACTGGCCTCATTCCCTTTGAGGCCTCCCTCGGTTATCAGCCACCCTTGTTCCCGGCCGACAAAACCGCTATTGCGGTGCCATCTGTTCAACGCCACAACAGGAGATGCAAGCGGATCTGGGATGCAACTGTTCAAACGCTTCACCGAACATCTGCCCAGAATAAGCGCTATGCAGATTGACAACGAGTTCCTGCACCAACGTACCGCCCAGGTCAGAAGGTATGGCTCGCTGCTCAGGTCATCCCGTTAAAATCTCTATCCCGTAAGTTCTCCCCCAGATTCATAGGGCCTTACGTAATAGAATCCCTGGTAGGACCAGCTTCTGTCCACCTTCATCTGCCCGCCAGTTTCCGGGTTCACCCTAAATCTTATTAGTCTCTGGTTGTTCTCTGCGTGTGGGTCAGGTCGGCAGTTAACATTATGACAATTGTCTTTACCAACAAATGTCTGAAGAATTATATAACACATTTGAGTTAACTTTTGCAGCACTACATTTAAGAAAATTCTGTGGGGGGCTGGTAGTGTCAGCTACCAGATACCCAAGTTACTTATAGTTCGTTCCACTAATGGTGTAATTCAACTCAAAGTATTGTGGGATGTCGGTGCGGTGGCTGCATATGTTGAAGCCTCCTAGCGGTGTCCAAAAGATATAGCAGCTTTAGTCCCAAAATCCATTATAGGCCTACTAAAAAATAAAGATTGAACAAAGAACATTTCACCGAGCTATTTATGCTCCTCCACTTTTTCACTCACAGGGGTGCTGTGGGAGTACAGGGTGCCAGGGATGCTTTTATGGGCTATACTTATATAGCCAAAGTCATGGGCCGTTCTAGACAGGGGCCAACAGGTGCCAGTCCCCCTGTAGAACTGGTCCTGGCCCCTGTTATGGCCCCTTTTCTGATGACATAATACTAAATCAATTTCTTATGATGATATGTGCTGTCAGAGAAACCTTAACTGATTGGTCCCTGGGACTGATTCTTTTTTTTCCCTTTACAGTTTTACATTAACAGTGAGTTAAAAATGAATGTTTTGCACATTTAGCTTCAGCCATATTGAGAAAGGATTACATTTTTCATCTGCTAGATCAGGGGTCTGCGACCTGCAGCTCAAGAGCCGCAAGTGTCTCTGTGGCTCATTTCATGTAATAAATATTTGTTTCATTCTTTTGTTCTGCACCCCCATGAAAAAAAAAAAAAACACGGCCCCACTCTGGCCCCCCTGGTAAATTTGATCTAGAACCGCCACTGGCCAAAGTGTGGGTTGGACTCTGCCAGTGCTGCCTCTTGTCCCTAATCCTGTTTGAGGTGTTCATGGACAGGATCTTAACTTTGTGGAGGGGAGAGTGTCTGGTTTCGATACCTCAGAGTCTCATCTTTAGTTTTGAAGGTCATACAAATACAAATTATTATAACATCAATGCGGCCTGCCTACTTTGATGCTTGATTGAATATGGAATTAATAAAGTTAATAATGTAATTAGGATTCTGTCTTGAGGTATTCTTTTTGTACAGCAAAACTGTCCTGGTACATGTAGGCAACCATCTGCTCTATACGGTATGCATGCAAACGCTGCAGCAGGAAACAATTAAAATAAATAAAAACACTTTTTTGTCTCCCACCTAACGTTCTTAACTAAAAGTTTACTAAAATGTTCAGTGTTAGATTATGTGGCTACAAAAAAGATTATAAATAGAATTTATTTTATGGCTTTCACACAACACAATGTGACAAAAAATTCTGCATATGTAAGTGGGTCCAATGGCTTCTGTACTGGTATCTTATTTTTTATTTGTTATTGTATGACAGTGGCAACTTGACTGCAGCACCCCCTGGAGGACTTATTTTCCTGAATTCCTTCTTACAAATAGATTATAAATACAGGGGTTGGACAATGAAACTGAAACACCTGGTTTTAGACCACAATAATTTATTAGTATGGTGTAGGGCCTCCTTTTGCAGCCAATACAGCATCAATTCGTCTTGGGAATGACATATACAAGTCCTTCACAGTGGTCAGAGGGATTTTAAGCCATTCTTCTTCAGGATAGTGGCCAGGTCACTACGTGATACTGGTGGAGGAAAACATTGCCTGACTCGCTCCTCCAAAACATCCCAAAGTGGCTCAATAATATTTAGATCTGGTGACTGTGCAGGCCATGGGAGATGTTCAACTTCACTTTCATGTTCATCAAACCAATCTTTCACCAGTCTTGCTGTGTGTATTGGTGCATTGTCATCCTGATACACGGCACCGCCTTCAAGATACAATGTTTGAACCATTGGATGCACATGGTCCTCAAGAATGGTTCGGTAGTCCTTGGCAATGACGCGCCCGTCTAGCACAAGTATTGGGCCAAGGGAATGCCATAATATGGTAGCCCAAACCATCACTGATCCACCCCCATGCTTCACTCTGGGAATGCAACAGTCTGGGTGCTACGCTTCTTTGGGGCTTCTCCACACCGTAACTCTCGTGGATGTGGGGAAAACAGTAAAGGTGGACTCATCAGAGAACAATACATGTTTCACATTGTCCACAGCCCAAGATTTGCGCTCCTTGCACCATTGAAACCGACGTTTGGCATTGGCATGAGTGACCAAAGGATTGGCTATAGCAGCCCGGCCGTGTATATTGACCCTGTGGAGCTCCCGACGGACAGTTCTGGTGGAAACAGGAGAGTTGAGGTGCACATTTAATTCTGCCGTGATTTGGGCAACCGTGGTTTTATGTTTTTGGATACAATCCGGGTTAGCACCCGAACATCCCTTTCAGACAGCTTCCTCTTGCGTCCACAGTTAATCCTGTTGGATGTGGTTCATCCTTCTTGGTGGTATGCTGACATTACCCTGGATACCGTGGCTCTTGATACATCACAAAGACCTGCTGTCTTGGTCGCAGATGCGCCAGCAAGACGTGCACCAACAGTTTTTCCTCTTTTGAACTCTGGTATATCACCCACAATGTTGTGTGCATTTCAATATTTTGAGCAAAACTGTGCTCTTACCCTGCTAATTGAACCTTCACACTCTGCTGTTAATGGTGCAATGTGCAATCAATGAAGACTGGCTACCAGGCTGGTCCAATTTAGCCATGAAACCTCCCACACTAAAATGACAGGTGTTTAAGTTTCATCGTCTAACCCCTGTAGATACAAATAGATTGTTGATTGAATTAAAATATATATCTTACATTTACCTGATAAAAATTTGGTATAAGTTTAAAAAAATGTAACTGAATCTATAGCGAACATTATTTTAGAAAGAATACATTCTATCTATGTTCTCTTACATTGCTTTAAATGTGTAGGACATTGTCTTGTATGTGCCAGTACCGGATGGTCTTACAGAGAGTAACAGAGGTTTTTCAGGACAGAAAGAAAGTGCAAATGAAAACTGTGTGAGAATGGTGCTTCCTAATCTCGGGCTTAGGCTCCTGAAGAGGCCTGTAAGAGCTCCCTGTCAAAATGAGGGTTAGTTCAATTTCACTTTTTCTGTTATCTCCCCTTCATCAGTATAGAAAGGCAACAAAAGCCTTTGAAGGCTTCATGGGACAAAACCTCTATTAAGTCCTCTAGACCTCTATTTTGTGAAAATGTATTAATTTATTTTTTTCTTTGACAAAAAAGTTTGGGCATATTAGCTCGAATTGTAGAAGAATCGTTTCAGGCTACAAACAAATATGGATTCTCCTGAACCTGTGAAAAAGCTTTTAAAACTGATTGTCTTTTAGTTTTCAATCACCTATGTAGGGGCCTCAAACCTCACATTGCTATTATTTACATTTTCCTTAATGATTATTTGAAACTCCTTATACCACCAGGGCAGGAGGGCAGTGAATGACAACTGGTTAAAGGCCACCCCATGCAAATTTACCACTTTCCCAACTTGCTACACCCCACTCGGGCGTATAGTTCTATGTGCATAATATATATTATCACATACACTGATTTAAAAGACATAGGTCTTTTTTGCACAGTCTGACAGTGGTACATTATTATATTTTCTTATTATTTTGTAGAATTGCCTTTTAAACTACATGACATGGGTCAAATGCTTTAAACATCCTTTCACAAGGTTCTTCTAATTGTTTTCAGGAATTTTGGCCTATTCCTCCTGACTGAACTGATGTAAATAAGTCACGTTTGTAGGCTGCCTTGTTCACACCCTTTTAATTCTGCCCACAAATCTTCTATGGAACTGACATAAAGGTTTGTTATGGCCATACCAAAACACAGAATTTGTTGTCCTTAAGTCACTTTGTTACAAATCTTGCAGTATGCCAAGGATCACTTTCCATGTAGAAGACCCATTCGTGCCCTAGCTTTAACTTCCTGGATGATGTTGCATGATTATTTACCCATAATCTTCTTTCCTCATGATGTCATCTATTTTGAAGGGTAAACCAGTCACTCCTGCAGCAAAACACCCCCACAAGATGATGCTGCCACCCCCATATTTCACAGTTGGGATGGTGTTGGCAGATAGGCTTGGTTTGCTTTTACTCCTATAATGGAACAACAGCTATTGTGACCAAACATTTATAAACAAAGCAGATGTCTGCAAGGATTAGGGTCTAGGTCCCTATATGTTTTTCCAAAATGTTTTTGGGTTCTAAAGTTGCTTTTGGAATAAAGGCTTCTGCCTTACTGAGCAGTCTTTTAGCCCACGTCTTTACGAGACTTTTTCTCTGGATTATGAGACTCTCTTACCAGTTTCAGCCAGCATTTTCACAAGAGCTTTTTGCTCTAGTTGTAGGGTTAATGCTTTTTTTACACCAAAACTTGTCTTTGTGACAGAAGCCATCTCCTTCCTGAACCGTGTGATGTCAGGATATTCCTATAGTGTTTATAGCTGCATATCTTTGTTTGAACAGATGAATGTGGCACCTTCAGGAAACCGAAAATTGTACCTAAGAGTAAACAAAACTTGTCATGGTCTAAATTTCTCTTCCTAATATGTTTGATAAGTTGTTTTTCCCATAATCCCCCAAAAGGAAGCAAGATGTTTGAGGTGTTGCCTTTAAATTACACCTACTAATCTGTTAGAGACTTCCAATGACATGGAACATTATGACATAACATCATTATGGAATCACTGAAAGGCATTGTGATTATAGTCTAAACTTCTGATTTTGAAGCAAGTCATAAAAAAATCTTTCTCGTTATTCTGACATTTAACAAAAAGGAAAAAAAGTTTGGCATACTGCCCATTATGCCTAACAGTTTTTTGGAATAGAAATGAAAGATTAATGAAAATGAACTTCAGATTTGCATTGGTCGTAATACTTTAAAAAATATTGTTACAAATGCATTTATGTACAAAATATTTTAAATAAATTGTATACCCATGCATTTTTAAAGGTGATTGCCTTTCAAATGCTGTACCAGGGGTCAATAACCTCTAACCTATTTTTTATGAATAACATGTCACCGTTAGGAAGATACAGGGGTATTACTGACAGTTGTAAAGTTAAGTATTTTTATTCATTTAAAATTGTTTGTTTGTGTAAAGGTATATTACTATTATGAATTAATGCGTAGGTTTGTTTTGGTTATGGTGTTCCAGTTTTGATTATCTGTCCCTAACAACAGCCTCACACAACTCCCGAAAGACGCCCCTGCCTTTCAGATTCCTCGAAAACCTTATGAACACCCAGAAGGTTACAGCCATGAAGCCATGCCTTGACCATGTTTGAATAGTATAGTATTGTATTTTGTAGTTTTGTACTGTATTGTATTGTACATAAGGATGCGCTTGTGTCCGGCGATGACAGGTGAATCCTCGCCGGTTCGAGCCACGCATGCACTGCTGAAGCGCACCGCCCTCCTGTCGCCGGGAGGAGCAGAGGAGAGGGAAGGAGAGGAGCAGACCGGAGCGCAGCGTCAGGAGGCACACTACAAATGGGATGCGGTGGGCGATTTCTGCATCTTGCACTCTATTTTTTCGTAATATAATCCGCAAAGTTTATCTTCTGCAAGAGCAGAGAAAACCCGCATAGGTAAAGCCGACCGGTTTAGAAATCTTGTGGCGGCGTTCCCGTCTGAGCTCCGCCGTTCCGCCCGACTGTAAGAAACGCTTCGGAGCCTGATGTTCGTGACAGTCTAGCAGGGAGAGGGCAAGGCAGACAACAGGAGAGATAAGGAGGTCATCTTCTACAGCTGATGTGGAGGTGAGTGGAAATGTTTTGTTGGTGGGATGTTGGCTGATAATTTGGAGCGAGCTCAAAGTCACAGGTAAAACAAAAAACACGTGGTTGGTCAGATAACAGTACCCCGCAGCCTTTTTCTGCTTCTGATCGAGCTCTGCGTGTCCAGATGGAGACAGAGTAATAACTTTGTGCACGTCAGGGTGCAGCCTCGCTCTCACAGCGTGCGGGGCTGCGTGTCTGCTGCCGTCTGTAGCGTAACAGGCCGAACTGACACTCGCAGAGAGCGCATCCAGTTCCTGTTTAACCTCAGAAACCTGGAAACAGCAGCGGGAGGCAGCCCAGGGTTTATGCACACTGCAGTTGGCGCTGATCTAAACCAACTTGTTGGTCTCCCTTTAAAGTCACTTGAGATGCAAGTGACTTTAAAACTAAATGCATCAGTTATCTAGGGGGCAATGATGTCACACTTTGAGTTATTACTAAAGTGTAATAATTATTCAAAATTTGATAAATGTGGTCAGAAACATTAGCCTCAAATCTGACTGAGGGCTCTACAAAATAATGCTGAATATACAGTGCCTTGCTAAAGTATTCATTTGCCTTGAACTTTCTCACATTTTGTCACCTTACCACATATTTATAGACCAAAACAAAGTAGCAAACATTGTTAACATGGTTTTTAATTTTTTTCAACAAAGAAAAAATCAGAAAAGTGTGGCATGCAGTCATACTCAGTCCCCCTAAATCAGTACTTTATAGAACCACCTTTTGCTGCAGCTGCAGGTTATTTGGGTATGTCTTAACCAGCTTTACATCTAGTGAATGAAATCTAAATTCTTCTTTACAGAGTAGTCCAAGTTAGTCAGACTGGTTGGAGACCATCCACCATTGCCACAAATTCTAATTTTATATTTAGGTCTGGACTTTGACTGGGCCATTCTCACGCACACATAATCTGGCTGCATGTTTAGGTTTGTTGTCCTGCTGAAAGGTGAACCATTTGCCCAGCCTCAAGTTTTTTGGAACCTTTAACAGGTATTCTCTGTCAGGACTGCCCTGTTCAGCTTCCTATTCCCAGCTGAAAAAAAGCATTCCCCACAGAATGAGGCTGTCACCATCATGGTTCATCCTGTTTTCTGTGTCCTCCACACATTGTGTGGCAAACTGTAAACTAGGTTTCTTTTGACTTTCTTTCAAAAATGGTTTTCTTCTGTAATATTGTATTTATCAAAAGAGGCCAGTGGAAGACAAAAAGGTTCTCTCGCCTGAGTTGTGGATCTTTGCAACTCCTCCGAAGTTACCTAGGATCTCCAATTCTCTGGTTAATTTTCCCCTCTCCGCTCTATTTAATTGGGTGACTTCTTAAGGCAGTTAGTTGCATAGTATGCATAACAAACTTTTGAGATTTTTGTTTTCAAAAACCATAATTTTCCTTTCACTTTAGTTATGTATGTATGGGTCTATAATATAAAATAGTATGAAATACACAGGTTTTTTTGGTTGTAATATAAAAAAATGCACAAATGTTCCAGGGTATGAAAACTTTTGCAAGGTAATAAAGTTCCTATATTTTTTATGGAAAAAAAAATAGGTGTCACATGATTTGCTGACGTCAAACTGTAAGATTGTGGCATCTCTGAATGCCGACACTGTCCTTAAAATCGCCACAGAATTTCATCATCTGCCAGAGCTTCTCATGTCCTGCAGTGTGGATGACAACTCCATGGCTCATCTGAAAGGCCTGTAGTAAAACAGCAACTCATTACAAGTGCATCAGCCCTGTCTGCCTCTGGCAGGAGGCTGCTGGCTCATTAGGGGTCACTGTGGGGCAAGACTCACACTATGAGCGTCTGCTTGTTACCAGAGCGCCTGCTGAAACCTCCGCTTTTCCGGAATGAATTCACTCTCGCCGACAGATGAAAAGATGAGCATGATTCAACCGTAGACTGTATCTGTGCATAGTGTTGGAGACTATTCTTATTTTTGTAAAACGCAGGATGCTTCATCAGCGTCCAGACACAAACGTACTGTACAACATTGTCCCCTCGTTTGCCTGGTCTGGTACCCAAAGATTAGCAGAAGGAGATTTCTGAATTTACAGATAATACAGTTTATATTGTAATTGTCGCTCTCTGACTCAGAGGTGTGTGACAAGGAAAATCTGGAGTGAGACAGCAGAGAAGACAGGGCCGACCCACAACCCACATCCAACTCAAAATAGCTCCCAGAATTATGCTGTGCATGGTTCTATAAAATTCCCATCTATCAGTTCAGCATGGTTTATACACTGCTGTCAGGTTCCTGCAGCCTATTCTTTCTCCTAGCGCCTTAAATACTTATGCTGTTTCAGGACCCCAATACACTGCATAATCTTTGTTTTTTTTTTTCTTTTTAATATGCAGACTAAATGCTGTAAGGCGACTGTGGCTCAGTAGGAAGACTAGTTGTCTTGCAATCAGAAGGTTGTGGGTTTGATTCCAGCTTCCTCCTGCCATATATCAATGTGCGCCTGGGCAAGGCACTTAACCTCAAGTTGCCTACCGATCTGCGTATCAGTGTATGAGTGTGTGAGTGTTAGTGAGTGCGATTGGGTGAATGTGGCTCTAGTGTAAAGCGCTTTGAGTGGTCTGTATGACTGGAAAGGTGCTATATAAGTTTAGTCCATTTACCATTTAAAATAGTTCATGGAAAGCCAAATGTGATGTTTCCCAATATAAATGTTTGTGTCTAATACCTATCAAACAGCAAAAATTATGAAAAAACACAACGTAACCAGCATATAGATGTTGGACATGAGCTGAAGACATTGGAGGTTTAACAAAGGACTGATCTACATTTACTAGGCTTTTGCGTAATGGTAAATTCGAAGTTTAAGTTGAACAGGATATGTGAGAAAACAAGAGCCTAAGTCACGACAACATACAGCACTTCCCCACATGAGAACATGAGAACCAAGGACAATTCAATTCAAATTCAATTCAAAAGTACTTTATTTATCCCAAAGGGAAAATAATTGTTGTAGCTCATTTTATACAGGTTTCTTCAAAGAGCCGTTGTGGATGCTGATGGCTGTTGGCAGGAAGGATCTCCTGTAGCGGTCTGTCTTACAGCAGATCTGTAAAAGCCTCTGACTGAAGACACTGTCATGAAGATGATGCTCAGAGTTATCCATAATATTCTTCATTTTATGAAGAATCCTTCTTTGTTCAATGATCTCCAGAGGTTCCAGAGGAGTCCCCAGAACAGAGCCAGCCTTCTTTATCAGCTTGTTGAGCTTTTTAAGTCCCTGGCTCTGATGCTGCTACTCCAGCAGATGATGGCGGAAGAGATCACACTCTCTACAGCAGACTTAAAGAAGATATGCAGCATCTTGCTGCAAACACCGTATGACCTTAGCTTCCTCAAAAGTACAGTCTGCTCTATCCCTTCTTGTAGATGGCTTCACAGTTGCATCTCCACTCCAGTCTGTTGTCCAGGTGAACACCGAGGTATTTATACTCCTCCACCACCTCCACTTCTTCTCCCATGATGGAAATAGTGTTTGACCTATTTCTGCTTCTCTTAAAATCTACAATCATCTCCTTTATTTTATTTACATTCAAGATGAGATTATTGTTTCCCCACCATGCCACAAAGTGGTCCACCAGCTCCCTGTACTCAGCTTCTTGTCCATCTCTGATCCACCCAACGACTGCAGAATCATCTGGGTATTTCTGAAGATGACAGGAGTCTGTCTTGTATTGGAAGTCTGAGGTGTACAGAGTGAAGAGGAATGGTGAGAGGACAGTCCCCTGTGGTGCTCCTTAGCTGCTCACTACCTGGTTTTTCACACAACCCTTCAATCTCACAAACTGTGTTCTGTTTGTCAGGTAATCTTTGATCCAGGAGATTGTTGAGGCCTCCACCTGAGTCTTCTGAAGTTTCTGACAAAGCAAATCAGGTTGAATTGTGTTTAATGCACTGGAGAAATCAAAGAACGTTATCTTCATAGTGCTGCTGGCTTTGTCCAGATGACAATGGGTTTGTTGAATCTGGTGTATGATGGCCTCTTCAACTCCAACTCCACAGCGATAAGCAAACTGAAGGACGTCCTGATAGTTTATTGTTTGCTTATTCAGATGGGCCAGCAGGAGTCTGTCTGGCAAAGGGAGCATCAGCATCTTCAGATTTGGTTGAAGGCAAACATGTAGAAGCAGAAGGGTCCATGGCCAAGGTGGAAGATAGAACATTTAAGATGTGAGAGGACAGCTGTGGGTCAAAGGAGGGTGGGATGTCTGTTTGGCTGTGAGCAGGAGAGGAGGATGCTGAGATTGTTTTTGAACTGAACCTATTGAAGAATGTCTTCAGTTTATTGGCCGTGTCCAGACATCCATCGGTCCGATCTTCTTTCTGCTTGAAGCCTGTGATCTTCTTCATCCCTGACAACACATCTCTGATATTGTTTTGCTGGAGCTTTTTTTCCAGCTTCTTCTTGCACACATCATTGCTGTCTCTAATCTTGGCTTTAGGTTGCTTTTGTACACTCCTCAATAATTGCCTGTCTCCCTCTCTGAACCGTCTTTTTTTCTCATTAAGCAGGTCCTTCAGGTCACTGGTGATGCAGGGTTTGTTACTGGGGAAGCATCTCACCATTCTGGTGGGGATGGCATTATCCGCACAGAAGTTTATATTGTCAGTTACACACTCAGTCATGGCATTGATGTCCTCTCCATGTGGCTGGCACAGTGCATCCCAGTCTGTAGCCTCAAAGCAACCTCGCAGGGCTTCTTCAGCTTCCTGTGACCATTTTCTCACGGTCCTCTTTTATTACAGGTTGCCTCTGAACAAGAGGCTTATATTTTGAGCAGAGAAAACAAGATTGTGATCTGATTTGCCCAGAGGAGGTGTTGCTGTAGAGATGTCCTTGACATTTGCATAAAACATTTCCAACGTTTAGTTTTGTCTGATAGAGCAACTGACAAACTGTTCCAATGTTGGAAGTGTAGCAGAGAGTGAAGCATGGTTAAAATCCCCAGATATTGCCACAAACGCATTGGGGTGTTGTATCTGTAGCTTAGCAACAACTAAGCTGATGGCATCACATGCAGTGTCGGCAACAGCTAAAGGTGGAACATAAACCGTTGCCAAAATAACTCTGGTCTACTCTTTGGGAAAATAATATGGACGAAATCTTACCGCTAACAGTTAAATATCTGGACTTCAGAGATGACACTTCACAGTAACATGTCTTGGATGACACCATCTGTTGTTTACAAGTACTGCTAGTCCACCTCCTTGACGTTTGCCGCTCCTCTTTAAATTTCTGTCTGCTCGTATGGTCAAAAAGGCCTGCAGAGAGACGCTGGAGTTGGGGATATCATCCTGCAGCCATATCTCAGTAAAACACATAATACTGCATTCCTGATACTCTAGCTGGTTCCTTTTTAGTGCTTGGAGTTCATCAACTCAACAATCTTACATTGGCTGTCATAAACGATAGAAGAGATGGTATGAATTTCCTCCTTCTCTCTCTTCTCTTTGCTCCTGCTCTACATCCATGGTGCCTCCTTTTCAATTCATCAGGGATTTGGGGTTGTAGTTGAAGTATTATTTGAGCTTTTGAGATATTAATCAGCTGCTCCCGGTTGTTAAAAACCACCCCTTTAACATGGTGATGCATCAGAACAAATGTCCAAAAGTGAAAAAAGTATCAGCAAAAATCCTTCCAGCAGGGCAGCATCCGATACAGGAGAGGATAATCGTCCAAAAATAAATATTTTTATCCACCACAAGAGGAGTTTGAGTTCTTAAAAAGAATTAAAAGAATGAAAGAATGAAGAAATCAGAATGAAAAGTAACAGAGCCACTCCAACCTGCTGCCACCTTGAGCGGCGCAAGTCTAGAAGGCCTCTAAAAGGAGATTATAGGCTTTCAGGATGTCAGTCAGTCATTTTCTGCTGCTTCTTCCATAGTGGGTCGCAGGGAAGCTGGTGCCTATCTCCAGCAGTCTGTGGGCGAGAGGCGGGGTACACCCTGGACAGGTTGCCAGTCCATCGCAGGCTTTCAGGATGTAGTGTATTAAAATATACTTCCGTATAGCTAATTAGTAAATCCCTCTCATGTATTTTATCATTAATAAAATAATCTATTTACCAGAATAATGTGTATTCTTTCCTTTCCCACTAAAAAATAAATTATTGTACGTTTAAAAAGCCCAGGAGTCTAATCTATTTCAGTACTTTTATTATAAATATTCTACCAGTGCTAGCTTCAGTTTTTCCAAATACTGAGAAAAATGAAAATGAGCTTCCTATTGTATCAAAGTGTATATTAATTAAAAATCAAACTAATATATACCCTAACCCTATAAAACCCAATCTTAACTCAAATATAAGGAATTTAAAAATAATTTGCACTGACAGGTATCAAAGGGTCTGACCTAATGAAGAACCACTTATCTTGTTAATTTATGAGATTTTTTATTTATTTTTGTGAAACATTGTATGAAAACATCTCCACTTTTATCTGATTGTTATCATATTTAGGAGGGGTGGACAGAGGAAAGATTTTGAAGCCTCTCTCTCACATCTGTTCTTATCCATTTCCAAATCAGCAGAGTTACACTGAGTTTTTCTGCCTCATGTCTATATAAATGTCTGCTCTGGCCTCCTGGAGCTCAGACTCCCAGCCAGCAGGGCAGGTTTGCAGACCAGCTTTTTACCTCTCTCTATGCAAAGGAGTAAGGCCTGTTGTCTTCATGACCTTCCTGGGTGACCCTTAAGAAATAAGGAGGCAAAATGAGTCTGTCCAACAGACTTGGCTGTTTGAAGGGAATGACTCCTTAGGAACCTAGTCAGGAGCCTGTCTAGTATAAGAAATTAACTTATTTCAGGGTTTCCTATAGAATTTTTTTTTTATTGTTGGCGGGTGGGGGTGGGGGTGTGGGGGTTAAGTTGTGCTGTTCAGAACGTATCTGAAACATTACGCATTAAGGAAAAAGTTACATTAATTAACTACATTACTGTCATTCAAATGATGCAACATATGTTCATATGTAAAGAAAAGAAAAAAGAAAGGCAGATTGTGGTAGTGTTTTGTTTCATTTTGTTTCCAAGCAGAGTAGCTGAATACTCAGGCTGTAAGGTGTTCGATGCGTTCATAAGAGAGACAGCCTGAGAGAAGAAACTGTGTCTCTGGCAGCCAGTTTTAGCAAATAGCGCTCTGAATCACCAACATGAAGGTAAAAGTCTAAACAGTTTGTGTCCAGGATGTGTGGATCCGAGAAAGGGTGGTTCCTAGGAACCGGAAGTGATCCACAGTAGACATGGTGGTGTTGTGGATGGTGAGTGTAGGCAGTATGCGGGTCATTATCAGTAAGTTCACCGTTATCCCTACAGTCTTGACTGGGTTAAGCTCCAGGTGGTTCTGACTGCACCAGTGGACCAGCCGATCCACCTCCTATCTCTATGCAGGCATGTCATTGTGCTGGATCAGATCAGTGACAGTGGTATCATCTGCAAACCTCAATAGTTTCATTGACGGATCCCTTAAGGTGAAGTCATTTATGTACATAGAGAAGAGGAGTGCGGAGAGAACACACCCCTGGGGGGTACCGGGGCTGATGGTTCTTGTGCGGGAGAAGATGTTCCCCAGCCTCATCTGCTGCTGCCGGTCAGTCAAGAAGCTGGTGATCCACTGACAGGTAGAGGCTGGGACTTGTCTTTTCTCATAAAAATTAAAAAAAGAGAACAGCTGAAAAAGTCAGCATTCTGTTGGTGTTAAAATGTTTGTCAAGATGGTGGCACGTAGGAAAGGTGATTATTGAGGCGGTACATGCTATAGCATGTTTGAGAACCACTGGTCTATAAAGAATAAACAACTCTTACTCGACCTAACCTGGAGTTGGCAGGTCAAAGCTTAACAAAAAAAGAGTTTAGCCACAAAATGCTGAATGCTCCATCTTTAATCAGTCTAAGTATATTAATTATCCATCAATTTCCATACAATTCTTTACCCTCAATGCCACAGTGGGGGTGGTGGCTGTGTCCAGGAATCAATGGGTAAGAGGTGAGATCAACCATGGACAGGTCACCAGTCCATCACAGAATCAGATAACCATGCACATATACACTTACACCTAAGGGCAATTTGGAATGTCCAGTTAGTCCAGCATGTATATTGATGAACAGCGGATGGAAACAAGAGAATCCGGGAAAAAAAACAAGACACATCCACAGGCAACATGCAAACTCTAATCACTGGAACGCTCTAGAAGGGATTTGAACCCAAAATCGCCCTTCTGTGAGACAATAGTGCCTCAAGTGACTGTTGCAACAATACCGACTTAGAACTGGCCCTCTTGGTGGTGAGAATAACAAAACAACACAGGCCTCCCAGGCATGATCTCTTAATCACATCATAGTTCAAGCAACTCCTATTAACAATGGCTTTTTAAGCTTCATGTCAATTTTTCAAACAACTTCAAAAACATATATGAATCTTTTTTTTTTAAGTTTGTTCCTTTTCCCTGCAAAAATAAATACAATTTTAGTTAATATCTTTTTCGGCTACACCCCAAAAGTATTAGATTTTCAATACTATTTGATGTGAATTTGAATAATGGAACCCTATCAACACATGTATTAACATTCAATTAGTACTCTTGAAAGACACTAACTCAGGGCAGTGGACACACAATCACAGAGCACAGAAACAATTACTGTATCCGAGTGCTCGTTTTGCCATACTTGGACATAATAGTTACACCTCACTGAGCAGCATATTCCAGCTCCGGCTATGAGAATGAGACAGCAGCCTGGCCTGAACTAACTAAATGCCTGCCATATTTCTTTTCTCACTGCTAAGAAAAATGACAAGACCCTTCAATAAAATGACTCATACAGTCACATTTTATCTATATTCAAGAAATTTAAATAAGTAATTCTTTTCCAAAGGATAGACGGATACTCGTGTAGAACATGAAGCTCTCCTTCACGCTTCACTGCCAGGCTTAATTTTGTTGTCTTCTCGCAGCTAAGGGATATGTTTAGGATTGAAGCTCAATTCTAATTCACTTTAAAATCTTTTTTTATCTCAAAGGAATAGTTCATGATCTTTGAAGTGAAGTTCTGTTTAAAAAACACTTAATATATTGCCTGCGGTTAATATCTTACCTGCAGTAGATAACTCTCATATTGTCCTTATTTAGGATAAATCCAGATCAGTTGGTCAAGCAGACTGATTTCTATGCTAACTCTGTTTTATAAACCTTAAACTGAGGATTATTTAGAGAGGAAAGGGAAGCAGGGGGTGATAAGCTAACAGTGATCTTCCTGTGTTAAAAATAGACTTTCGTTCTTATTTTTTCACATAAGAAAGGACGTAGTTCTTGAGTTTCTCTGTTGGGTTAACAGAGTCGGCCGCTACATACGGGGGTGGTCGACAACTGTTAGAAAGGCACTAACAAACTCTCCACCACTTTTAAATTGCGTATCTGGCAGCATTTTGGATACATTGAGGAAAAATATACTATGACAGAAAATAAATGAACAATATGTGAGCACTGTTAGAATACCATCACTGACTAATCTTTAGTTGCTAAAGATGCTCAAGTTTGTATCTCTGTCATAGCGTTGTCGGTGGTGAAGAGCTATTTCAGTTTCTAAGTCAGAGGAAGCTTTTTTAATTCCTTTCATACATGGCCAATTGCCTAATTAGCCTTGTATGGTTTCATTTTATTTTAGTGTCTAATTTCCGTTATTGTATATTTTTGTATTTTATCATACCTATCAAAAAACGTTTTTAATACAGTTTATTGTTGCTTTTTCTTTTTTTCTGTGTGGAGCATTCACAGTTTTGCTGTACTGACAACAGATTGTATTTTTTTCTACTCTTCCCTATTTGTAAAATCAAAAAGGGAAGGAATGTTATTTTTTCCCTTTTGTCTAATCTTGTTCCTGCTATGGGCTGGATATATGTTCCCATCTACTAATTTAGATGGATACCTAAAGATGATCTTGTAATCCTTCCTTTTTTTGTTGGACACAAATACTGCTGCCCTTATGTTAATGAACCTGCAGCAAATTATTTCTTCCATATTTAGGTTTGTTTTTTATGTTTTAGCCCTAAGAAGAAAAAATCTCAATCCCTCAAGATAAAAAAAGGAAGTCAGAAATGAGTATAGGCCAAAAAAGCAGGGTTGGTGCATCTCCTACTTTCTTATCTTTAACTTTAAAAAATAAACCAAACATTTAATTTTCCTGTGTTTTATGGGTCATTTCTCAGCGGAGATGCGGCGCAGCTTTGGCTAAGGGACAAAGATGATTGCAACAGCATCTGCACAGGTAGCCCCGACAGTCGCTCACTTCATTTATTTGTGAAAGGTTAGACAAATGCCAGAAATAATTGTCACTCTGCCTCTCAGCTCTACTTTTCAGTCCCCAGAGCCTTGCAATGTTGATTTTTTGAGGTGGTCCAGGTCGTGAGTGTCTGGGTCTTGTTGAAAAACAGGGTTGCAAGGCTGGGAAGAATGAAGCCATCTTCAATGACAGCGAGATGTGAGCTTTTGTCTGTGCTCAGCTGCTGTGGAGAGAAATCTGAATGTCAGCACAGCATCTGACCGACTGAGTTCCCAGCTTACTTCCTGCCTGGCTGTAAGAGCCAAGGAATGGACGATACGGTACTTACAGCATGCTTATCATCGAAGCCAAGATTAGCACAGGAAGGAGACAGAACGCTCCTGGCATGAATCCAAACTGTATATTCATACACTCTGGGTGCATTGATGCTGCTGTCAAGTGCTCAGCTGGTGAAGCCCTGCAAAGCAAAGCTGGAATCTAATAGTTATTAAGAGTAGAGGGAAGGGTCTTAGGCTGTGGCTGCGATATTAAGCCCCACATGATTAACATAAGGTCCCCTCTTCTATGGGAACACAGAATCCGTTGTAGTCAGACATTTTTTTTGTGTTTTAATGCATTCACCCTCATTGCAGGCAGCGGCTGTTGAAATTGTTAAAGTCACTTCTAAAGCCAGACCTTTTTCTTAACCAAAGCAAGAGAACACTTCAGGAATCATTTATTTCCTGGTTCGAACTGTAGGAAAGAAATAAATTGGCTTCAATTTGCAGCTTCTGCTGCAGGTACATTTACTTAAATTATGCATCCATTTTCATTTGAAGAATCCACTTACAATTACAAATACATCACTGGTACTGTAGTCAACCTCAAATAGCAGATAGAATTGAGGCAGCCCAAACAGATGTGTTTATGAGGTCCTAATTTGTGTTTGAAATTGTGAAACATTTTATACAGCGTTTTTGTCTCCACAAATTTCTTCAGTTATAGCGTGTTTTAGACACCTAAATCAAATATATATATTTAATTTCACAAATAACCTGATAAAATACAAAATGCAGCTTTCCAATGTTCTCTTTCATAGCAATCGTTTCGTGTCTCACATTGGGAACGCCCTTGGCGTGACATCATCAGAAGCTCCTATTGCATTACGCCAGCCAGGATTGGCTGGAAATAAGCCTGTCAGTGTCAGAGAGGGCAGAGTCCCTCCCCCTATTTATAGGGCTGTCGCTGCACTGATAGTTTATTCAAAAACCTCTTCTCACAACGAGCAGAAGTTCCAACTAGCTCTCCATTCGATACGGCCTCTCTTCGGAGCCTAGCTAAAGTGTCCACAGACACGTGCGTAAGCTCGGTCGCCAGGCGCTTTGCTCTGGGTTTGTCCAGTATCGTGGAGAGTAGCTATTCCCTCGGTAGAAATACCGTGGGAAGAGTAGAAATACTCACAAAAAAAAAAAAAAATGGGTCAACTTACCTGCTACGGTTGGCCAACACTCCCGCCGTAAGCTACCCATAGGGAAGCCGCAACGCTCCCCCCAACCTAGCCACACCTGGTTAGCTTAGCTGTTACCAGCTAGTTTTCTTCTTTTCTTACTCGTAGCCTCACAGCCGAATCTCCTTTAAACATGGAGACTGCCAAGTCTTCCACAACAGCTGAGGAGAGCATACAGGCACGAACCTGCCTGTGTGGCAATAAAATTTCAAGCTGGGATACCCACCTGGCTTGTGTGGTGTGTCTCGGTCTGAAACACGCTCAAGCAGCCTTTGAGCCCGGGGAAAAGTGCTCTCACTGTAGCCGGTTCTCCCTGAAGGAGCTCCGTTGCCATCTGGCCCGTCAGTCGACATTGTCCAGCAACGACCCAGTGTTGGCTTCGACAGCATCCGTACAGGAACCAGCCGATCGAGCGGTTTCTCTGACCACCGATGCAGTAGCCGGACCAAGTTGGGGAGAAATCCTCGACGGCGTGGACCCTCTGCCACCTGAAAAGTCCGAGCACTGCCCCGCATCCGGCCTGCTGGACCTCCTGATGGCGAGAGACGATGAACTCTCTTACCTGGATTCGGAAATACCCTTCTCGGATAACGATGAGGATTATGACCCATCTCCCCCTCCCTCAGGATGGGTTGCCAAACCCACTTCCTCAGGCGCGGGCCGACCCGGTCATGACATGGATGAACTGGATTTTGACCTGCACGACGTGTTCAAACTCGCTGCTGCCAAGTTAAACATCCAGTGGCCCGAGATTCAAACAGAGGTAGTCCGCTCCCGTTTCGACAGGAAAGAAAGCTGCCAAAAGCATGGAAAACAGGCAGACAACTCTTGTCGTTTTTCCCGGAGCTACTGGAAGAACTGGCGGTCTCCTGGCGCAACAAGCCCTTTAAGGAGAAGCACCCGGTGGCTGGCAGCTCGGTGCTGGATTGTGACAAGATGTAAAAGAGCGGTCTGCGTCAGATGCCACCAGTCGAGCCGGCGGTGGCAGCGCACCTACACCCGAAGACCTCCATGTGAGCGTGTGGTCCCGCCCTCCCGTCAAGAGCGGACCGTTTTCAGTCCAGCCTGACGGATAAGTCCTACAGGGCTGCGGCGCTCTCAATCCGTGCTCTGAACGCCTGGTCTCTGCTGATGGCTTATCAGGCGGAACTCGAGGAGCAGATGACCGCCTCACCTGACGCTGCGTTATGAGAGGAAGTGTGCATCATAACAGATCACTGTCTTCACCTCCATAAAGTGGCAATCCAGTGGCAAACCATGGGGCTCATGGTTCTGCAGGAGAGAACCAGGTGACTGAACCTAACCATGCTTTCCACTAAAGAGAAGGAGGACCTCCTGGACACCCCCAGGAGGCTGTTCGGAGCAGCGGTCACCTTGATGTAAAAAAGGTGGGAGGAGAAGAAGAGGGATGATGAAGCCTTGAAGCTGTGTCTCCCCAGACGTACATTTGCCACTGGGACCACGGCCCCGCCACCCCAGCGCCAGACTTTTACCCAGGCGGCAGCTCGCTTTCCCCCCACCTTCAGGATCCAGAGACAACCGAAAGCGCAATCAGTTGCTCAGGCACCACAGAAACCCTCTGCCTCCAAGGCACAGTGGCAGAGGAAGCCCGAAGGCTCTCGCCCCGACCAGCCACCTCCCACCTCCACTCAGGTCGTAAGGAGGAGGATGGAGGGAGCGAGCAGGGATCGCTTCACTCCACGGCTCTGTTCCCGAGCCCGTCCGAGGAGTTCAGCCGAGTTCAGTGCGTGACCGAGAGGACGTTCGAGCCTGCTCAGCACGCCACGAAGAAACTGAGAGACTGTGTACATTATGGGAAACTCCACAGCGACCCCCCTTCACGTCACACAAGCACATTTTTCTGTTCAACAAAAATAAATGTTCACAAACTGTCGCATCCAGGCCACGAGCCGAGGGCGCAGTTAAAAACATTGAAAAATATAAACGCACTAACTCTTGGGGATTTTGTCCCTCCTTTTTCGGAAGGAGTGAGACCTCTCCCAAGTGTGAGCAGCTCTGTTGCGCAGCCAATACCGCGCACATGCGCACTACAAGACGGAGCTTTTTGCGCACTAGCGCCAGAAGGTGGCGCTCTCAGCCCGTTTTCCACAGACTGGCCTGTCAGCCGCCTGACAGTGAAAATCAATCTTTGGGAAAAATGCGCAGACTCAGAGTGTGTTTTAAGAACAATAAGGAGGGGATACAGGCTGCAGTTCGCCGTATCCCCCCCATGATTCAGGGGAGTGATTCAGTCACAAGCAGAAGGGGAAGTCGCTCTTTTACTACAGGAGGAAATTTCCTCGTTGCTGGAAAAGAGAGTGATAAGACTGATTCCTCACTAACACTGCAGCGTGCGTTTTTAGACCTCCGGGCACTGAACAAGCATCTGAGAAAATACAAATTTAGGATCCTGACCCACACCTCCCTGCTGCGCTTCCTACATCCCGGTGATTGGTTTACTTCAATCGACCTCAGAGATGCTTTTTTTCCACATCCCCTTATACCCACCACACAGAAAATATCTCAGATTTGCATTTCAGGGAAACTGTTACGAATACCTAGTACTCCCTTTTTGGACTGTCTCTGAGCCCCTGAGAGTGTTTGTGAAGTGCACGGAGGCTGCTGTGGGTCCGCTCAGGAGGCGGGGCATCCGCGTGGTGATGTACATAGACCACTGGCTGAACGCCTCGTCCTCCCACCAAGAGGCTGCACACAGACCACACAGCTGTATTAGCACAGCACATGATGGATCTGGGTTTCCAAATAAATGTGGAGAAGAGTGTCCTGCTTCCTTCTCAACACATATCCTTCATAGGTCCCTCCCTAAACTCAGTCCAGGCCAGAGTGAGACTAACAGAGGACAGAATGAAAACCATGCTCGACTGCTTGTTCATGTTTCACAGAGGAAATCTGGTATCGTTCACACTCTGCAGAAGGCTTTTGGGGCTGATGGCTTCAGCATTAGCAGTAGTCCCGCTGGGACGGCTCCACATGAGAGGGATCCAACGATGGGTGGAATCTCATCAGAGGCTGAACCCACACTTCCGTTAGAGAGTGAGGGTCACCACAGCCTGCACAGGAGCACTATGTCCTTGCCGATATGCTGACACAGGGTGTTCCGATGGGAGTCGTGCAAAACAGAAAGGTGGTCACGACGGATGCCTCCCAGTCGGGCTGGGGAGGTATATGCGAACGACAAATGGTGAATGGGTCTTGGGGCCCAAACATGCTGTCAGCTCACATTAATTACCTGGAGCTGATGGCTGTTCACTTAACGTTAAAACATTTTCTCCCTATCCTGAGGGGACACCATGTGCTGATCAGAACAGACAACACCACTGTGGTGGCCTATATCAACAGGCAGGGAGGTCTGAGGTCACTGAGGCTCCATAGGCTGACTCACAAACTAATAATTTGGGGGCAGCAGACATTTTTGTCACTGAGAGGCCCCTCACATCCAGGAGTTACTGAACTGTGGAGCAGAACTTTTCCCAGGGGGAAAATTTTTTGTATGCAGAGGGAAGCTCTATCCGGGGGGGCCAGGCTGGTCTGGCAGAAGTTTGGTCAGCCATCAGGGCCTGTTTGCCTCACAGGAGAACAATCAGTGCCCCCAGTTTTTTCTCCCTGCACGATCGGAAAAGCACCTCTGGGGGGGGGTACGCCCCGCCCACACCTGGCTGTTCTTCTCTATGCGTTTCCCCCCAAAACTCTCATTGTCACCAAAAGTAGCCAGGGTAAAAAAACAGTAGGCCCGAGAATGATCCTTATTGCATCCCCCTTGGCCAGCGAAAACCCCTGGGTTTGGGGACATAACACAAACTCCTCTGCCAGGAGCCACTGGCCTCCTGCCCCAAAAGGGATCTGCTGTCTCCCTCCCAACCCAAAAAAATCTGGCTCTGTGGGCTTGGCCCGTGAGGGTTCAATCTGCAATCTGTAGGTCTCCCCTCAGAATGTTATTGAAACAATACGAAATATTTTTTCCCCCCAGAGCGCCTGCTACAAAAAACTTTTTATTTTCCCCAAAGTTCCGTTTTTTAAAAATTTGGGCTCTGAAATTCAAGAAATCCCCTTTCAGTGTTCTGTGGCGGTCATTTTAGCCTTCTTACAGAACCTGAATGAAAAGGGAAAAGCTTTTTCCACTATTAAGGTTTACTTAGCTGCAATTTCAGCCTGCCATGTAGGTTTGAAGGAAAAACTGCTGGACAGCACCCATTAGTGTGCCGGTTCATACGAGGGGGTCGCAGGAAGCTTCCCGTTTCAAGAACCGCTGCTCCATCATGGGATCTGCCTCTGGTGTTGGATGCGCTGTCTAGCCCACCCTTTGAGCCACTGGATCAGGTGGAATTAAAGATAGTAGCTCTAAAAACAGCACTCCTGTTGGCACTGGTCTCTGCTAAGCGTGTGGGAGAAATCCACGCTTTATCAGTGCATCCTTCTTGCACAAAATTTTCTCCAGACAAAACTAGGGTGGTTTTGCTCCCCAACCCTGCTTTTGAGCCTACAGTGTTGGGGTCATACTCTCCAATTGAGTTGGTGGCTTTTAATCCCCCTCCTTTCGCCTCACAGGAACAGGAGAAGCTGCACAATCTCTGCCCGATAGGTGCTTTACAGATCTACCTAGGGAGAACAAAACAGGTCAGGAAAAGTGACCAGCTGTTTGTCTCCTGGGCTAAGAATCATTATGGGAAACCGGTGTCAAAACAGCGGTCCGCCCATTGGATCACTGTTGCAATCTCCTTAGCCTATAGTTCCAAAGGGCTTCAGCCTCCAGAGGGCCTGCGTGCCCACTCTACTAGGGGCTTAAGCTTTTCATGGGCCCTGCTCAGAGGAGTATCTCTGCGAGAGATTTGTGCTGCTGCAAGATGGGCGTCTCCTCACACGTTTGCTTGGTTTTACAAACTTGACGTCATCGCTGGCTCATTCAGTACTCGGTGTGGCACCAAGCACTATAGAGAACTGTGATTAATTGTTTTACAATCTGCTGACATGCAGTGTAATCTGCTGAGCAATACGGGAGTCAGTATATTTTCGTTCCCAATGTGAGACACGAAACGAATGCTATGAAAGAGAACTTTAGGTTACTTTCATAACCCCGGGTTCTCTGAGTAGCATGAGTGAGTGTCTCACCAAGTCACCCTCCTTGCTCTGACGTTGCGAGGAAGAGGTGAATGTTTTTGAATAAACTATCAGTGCAGCGACAGCCCTATAAATAAGGGGAGGGACTTTGCCCTGTCTGACACTGACAGGCTTATTTCCAGCCAATCCTGGCTGGCGTAATGCAATAGGAGCTTCTGATGAGGTCACGCCGAGGGCGTTCCCAATGTGAGACACTCACTCATGCTACTCAGAGAACCGGGGTTATGAAAGTAACCTAAAGATTTCATTCATTAAGGTAAAAAAGCTATCCAAACTAGCCTGAACCTTTGTGAAAAAGTAATATCCCCTAGTAAATGATTGTGCCACCCTTGGCAGCAACAATGGCTGTCACTTCCTGTGTAATAACTGACAATAAGTCTGTGTGGAGGAATCTTGGCCCATTCTTCTTTGCGGAATTGTTTTATTTCAGCCACATTTAAGGGTTTTTAAACACAGCCTGTTTTACGGTAATGCCACAACATTTTCATAAGATTTATGTCCAGACTTTAATTACACGACTGCACAAGCCATTTAATTTAGGTTCACTTCATTTAGGTTTTTGCTAGTGTGCTTAGGATCATTGTCTTGAACAACCCAAGTGTGTTTCAGCTTAAAGACCTTAACTCTGCTCTGACTATTTTAGGAATTATTGACCTAAAAATAAATTGATGACACTAGTTAAACATTTAGTAGCTGAAAACTGGCCTAAGGTCGCCACTGGAGGGCAGCCTGTCAGTAGAATCAAAGCCCTGCAGTACACAGCAGCATTAAGGCTTTTTGCCTAAAAGGAACCACTGATAGGAAGTACAGCTATGAGGGTGTGTTTTATCCACAAAACTCGGACGATTGAGCTGACTGAGCAGCCAAATACGCTGCCATCTCCTGGCGATTGGTCTGTTGTCATTCATATTTATTTTGATTATTATATGAGGTGTTTAGCAGAGGTATTCCTTTTCTGTTGTGTCTTTATGTTAAGATCTTATTATTTTAATTGATTACTTTTAACGACAGATGCTAATGTAAACATACAACATTGTTGACTTACTTGGAGGTCCAAGACTTTATGACTACAAATCTAATAGCGACAGACTTAGAGTGATAATTGTCCTTGTTTCTTAAAATAGGACTGAATGACGCCATTGTAAACAAATCTACTGGTCAACATTGCCATTAGGCTGCCTGTAACGAGCACTGAACTGCTTTTTTTCCTGCTAGAGCGGCTCCATATCATTCACCTTTTCGTCCCTTCATACATAAAATTAATTCCGATGGCAACATGATACATTTTTTACTAGTGCAAGCATGCTTGCTGCATGTTTGGGTGCTTAACATGAACTTATGGAGCATCTCTGAGCTAAAACCAGACTTGATGGAGGAAGCAGTGCGGTGCTGCTTTGGCATCAGGAGACAGATACTGATCAGTTTGTGTATATTCCCATTTCTCTTTAATGTTCCCACAAAACTCAGCTCTGCAATGTTTTAGCATATTTTCAACAAAATAAGCAAAAAACCAAAATAGACCTGAATTTTGTGAATGGAAACAAGGATGCGTATTTTCCCCATCTGGCTCTAAATGTACTTAAGAAATGCGTTTTTGACGTACGTACCTTTGTCCAAACCCATAAAAATTTTAAGATATGTGTTCATTTAATTTGTTCCTATTCATTTATATAAGTTCTTTGGTGAAGTAAAATAGCTGGGAGAGGACCTTTAAGGTCACCAACTTATGGCTGCACATTCCCAGATCCAAATTCCAATTTCAGAGGTAAACAAAATCCAGTATAAGTAGCCACCAGCACATGGTTCACAGTCATCTGCTTCAGTTTGTACTAGGAGTTCCTAAACATTTCTCCTTTGCACTTGTCTTTGAGAGGTTTGTTATGGAGCAAATACAGATTTATTTGAAGGGCTTAGCTTTTGGCTGTTGGTGATACACATAGGAGTTGGCATAGAACGTGGTGAGATCCTTGTGAAAAAATTCCACAGTATCATGGTAGTTAAAAAAAAAATTCATAAAGAATATAGCACATTATCTTACCTGCTTTTATTTAAAGCAGAAAAACAGAAATTATTCCTGCTGCTGCTAAAATTACATAACATTATTATGATAATTACAGTTGGAATATTGTTATCTGAAGCTTTTATTTAGGTTTTTGATACTAAGCAAGAATATAGAATAGGCTACTATATAACAGACATGCTGCTCTTAACTTCTTAACAGTATTTTTAAAATAGTGTTACCTTAATAAGAGCAATGGGTGGCATTGCCACAGCATGACTATGCCACCATCATGTTTTTTTATTTCCAGCCCACCTGTGGTACTTGTTGCATGAATTAGCCAACAGAAACCAGAGACCAGTCTGAAGCGCTTTCTTTAAAACGCCCAACTTCTTTCTGCTTATAACTCATCCAATTCTCTTTTACCCTATTGTATTTGACTTGACTCTGTATTGACTTCCTCTGTGAGAGGTTCATAACCACATTCCCATTATTCTCTAGCAGCAGCCTTTGTACCAAGAGCTCAGAGAGAAAAGCTTCAACCTTTTCGCTGTGAATACTGCGGAAGTTTAGTTTCCAGCTGTTAGAAAACAGACTATGATCCGATTATACAATGGTTCCCTCATACAGGTTAGTTTATTATCACTGTCGTTGGACAAAAGCCTACAATTTCTTAACGGAATAAACACGAAAGGAACTGTTTTTCGTAATGATGCCATTTAGGCTAAGCAATTAGAAAGTGATAAGATTCATAGATGTAGATTAAACAAATGAAATTGTCCCTTCTTAAATGGTCTAATGTGTGTAGAAATCATAGGTAATGGTAAAATTACAACAAAGAAATTAAATTATTATAGTGGGCAAATTATTTTTTTTACACACTGGGAGTCTGCTTTATTGCTTGATCTGACTTGAAATGACAGAAGCACTAGCTGCTTCCTGTGTGGGAGGTTATAGTTTTTGCCAGTTCAAAGGATGGATTTTCCAAAATTCTGTAGCTGAACTTGAGTAAGAAGTGAATTGTATTGCATTAGTTTCTTTGTGATACTAGCTGAGTAGTACTGAGACCTGGCTTGCCCAATCCTACCTCCGAGGGTTTGCTGCCTGTTCCCGAGTAAACAGTTGTTAATGATTTTTGCTGTTGGTCTGCTACTTTGCTGCTACCAGTGGATTAGAAACCAATGGCAGAGGACTAGCAATGGTTCCCTCAACAGCTTTTTGTGCTGTTATGGGTTGGAGTTTTGAAAATCACTATAACACAAAAGCAAAACCCACAACATCATTCAGTATTAAACATCCTTTAACATAATTTCTTTGGTCAAAACGCATCTGATCAAAATAGTTTTGATTTACCTTAAATTTATTCCTAAATAGTGTTTTAGTTCAGGCTTTGAAGTGGCTTCATAAGAATCAAGTGATAAATGTGTGTGTATAAATTTAAAGTGATTTCTGTCCTAATGTTAGAATTTTAAGGACTATTGTAACCTCCCATGCTACGCATTATGATGAAGTTAGGAGAAAACAGAGAAAAAAAAATTTTGACGAGTTTCTGTGTATTAAAATAGAATAAACACACATAAGAAATTGTATAAATTACGTTTATGAGGTTCCTGACCTGTAGGCAGCAGTGTGAGAAATAAGTGATTTGTGTTTTTTTTTTTCAATTTGGAAATAAATTTTTATAATTGTGGAAAATATTCATTAGCTTCAACAGAATATGCATGCCATTTTAAATGTAAAAGCATTATAAAATGAACCTTTAAAAAGGGTTGCCTGTAAACAACATTTGTTTGTACATTTGTTCTTTAACAGCTTCACTTATTGCCTTTTTGTTTTTTGAGAAATGGAGTGGGGACTTTTATTTGTTTTGTATATTTTAGTTTTGGCCGAGAAATTTGGATGTTGTTACACTGTGACAAAACTACAATCAGTAAAAACAGCCATGTTGGAAGGAACTTCTCAACAGACATTGATTCTTTCCACATAAAACCTCAAAACAATTAGTCTCCTGAAACTGTCTTATTGTGATTTGCTTGGGAAATTAAATTCAAACATTTTAGTTGGAAAACAGGGATTATCAGTTGTCGGCTAAAAGCTGTAGTCAATAACCACTGGGAAGCTTACTGTACACTGCATTAAAGGTTTTGAACTGAAGTAAGACTCAAAGCAGATGTGGACAAAGTTATGTTTAACTTAACGTTAGTTAAAAAAAAATCAGAGTAACTAAGCCATTACGTTTTTTTGTATATAAATGCAGATCTTAACACTTGACTCTGAAAATACATTTAGAATTCTAGGAAGTTCACCATAAAACTTCTATCTATGCCAAACATCTAAACGAAGAAATGACAAATGTTTTAGAAGCATGTTACAAAAACGACCAGATTTTGATTCATTTAAAATTCTGATTCATCTAAATTTATTTTGTCAAATCATAAGACTCACACATATTTAAATACAGAACAGACACACATAAACTACTTGAGTCTAGTTTTGAAACAGTCTACAGATAATTAGTAATGGCCAAACACAATCAGAACAACGACTGATATGTACTCAGTTTGTGGTCCGATCGATAGCAACAGAACGAAAAGATGGAGGTTAAACAAAGCCATTTTTCTCTAAAAGTGAAATCTACCAAAACTTTCTGTAAATCGTAGGGTTGCATCTATATACACAAGTCATAGTTTGGTATGTACCTGGGTTTTAAGCTCATTTTTCATTATAAACAAAAAAATACCAAAACCAAAGGTTGTGAAAAATCACAAAACAGAGACAGAAAATCCAAATGCTGTACAATAGTGGAGCAAATAACCACCCCAAAATTTCTTTGAAAATACTATAGCTTACAATTTAACAAACAGAAGATAAGGTTTTAGGTCCAAAGAGCTGTTAGCTGAAAACTTGGCCTACTGTGTCAGGTGTCACGTGTCAGATTTTTTCCTGCTTCTTAAAATAATGACTCTGAAATTCTGTTCATCTGCTGCAGATACCTCTTAAAAATAAAACTTTTATTTAGAAATCCTTAAAAATTCTTGTTCTAGTTTATTTTCTAAGATTATTACAATGTCTTGCCGCTTTGAAAGAATGTCAAGCAATTAGCTCTAGGATTTTTTTGTCAGTATTATTTAATTTTTGTATGTTTTTTTTAATTGTTATTTGGACTATTTATAATACAATTGTTTTAGCTGTGTGTGATGTTTTACATCTGACGTAACACAAGAAATTACACGTTTGGCTGTATGTCATATAGTTATAAACCTAAAAACAGGAACATTTCATTGTCTTTTACTGAGACCATGTGGATACACATCTGTCCAGTTTAATGTTACAGAAGCAGTTCATCTCCAGGAACTCCATGCCTGAGGCTCCCAGTGTCTGTAATGTACTTCCACACTGGGCAGGTCACACAATGACCTCCCTGCTGTGCACACAGGTAACCATTGTGCGTGGGGTGTTGTGAAGCAGATGCTGCCTGTATGAAAATGTCAGACAAATAGCGGCATTCTATCTGTGTTTCTGCAAACATATTGACCTTCCATACTACCCCACAGGTTTAAGTTTGAAAAGCAAGTGGTAACTGGGAGCCAAAAATGTCTGTTGTCACTGTGGTGAGAGGGAGGAGTAGATAGAATGACAGATCACAGAGACAGAGAATCTTCTGTACATGTGTCAACAGATTTGCATTGTCAAAACTAAAAATAGTAAAATAGAACAGAGGATCCTATGTAGGATTATCTAAGGTCTGATTTGGAGTCAATCACAAATAGAAGCCATGACATAGCTCCTATAATAAAATGCCTTGCAACACTTCTTCTCTTGCATCTGGATCATTCCAGCGCACCATTGCTGTTAGTTTGTTGGCAAGACAAACAAAACAATTTCAGTACAATAATTGGAAAATAATTTATTTTTCATGTACATAAATGTTAAATTTTAATTCTTTGCAGGGCAGTGATGTGACAATATGTTTTAAAATGAGAAAAGTTATGATAAACAAATAGCCAACTCTTACAACAAACTGCTTTTATGTTGCTAATATTACATTTAGGCTAAAATATTGTGGCTGTTTAAACTCCGAACCTTCAAATATATACTCTCAAAAAAAGAACCTGGTGAGTCTCTGAAAAGAATTAAAAGTTCAAGGGAGGTAAACCTTTAATAAATTAATTGACAGATATATTTGCCTTTTTTGTTGTTTGAAATTTATTGGCCAATTTCTAAGCTGTAACTGTTGCGAGTTACGTCGAACAACACAGTTAACAAGCCGTGCGCGCTCCTATGGGGCTGTCAGTTTAGACGCAGCACTGACCAGCTGCCTTGTGTGCGCACCGATGGCACACAGCTCTGCTCTCCTGCGCAATAACCTGTAATCCATCATTTTGATTAGAGGGGAAGCAGGATGTAGTCTTTGCCTCACTGGGTCCGTCCGAACCCCAAACACAAAGCATCTGCTTGCAGAAGAACTTCAAACTCAGCCTTCTGTATGCGCAATTACGCACTCAGAGACGCCCAACGCAATTGGAACAGAGAGGACAAATAAACTCATCAGGGCAGAGGCTGCGATGACAAACCTGCTGCTGTAAATAGCGACGACAAACATTAACAAACTGTAACAGTCCAAAAAGCAGGAGCAGAACGGAACAGAAGGAAGAAATCAGCAACTGGATCATTCATAATGATGCAGCGCAACAACCTCTGCATGTTTCAAGCGTCACTGCCGAGGATCTGGTTGGTCTTCCTCCGGTTCTGCTGGTGTCAATAGCAGCCAGCCAGGAGCACATGCAATTTCCTAATTTAAATATGGCGGTCTGCACTTCACCTGTTATCCATTGCTCGCAGAGTCTTTGAAAATCGGACAAGCAATAAATTGCACAAGCAATTTATCGCCCCCTGTTTGGGTTCTTTGACGTTCAGCCCCGTAGTCAGATCAAAACTCCACTGAGTAATTCTTAGCTGAAGAGATATTTAAAAGCAGTGTCTGTTCGGTCAAACTTTATTACAGTTATATTCATTAAATAGTATATGTGTTCTAGTGAGGCTCGTTAGGGTAAAAGGATATTTAAAAAAAAACCTTTAAGCAGGTATTAAACCTACTTTTTATTACACCAACATTTCTGTATTAATAATGTTATATTTTTGTGTTCTGATGTAAGTTTCTGATCTGAAATATTGTGTTTTCAATGGGTATAAGCAGAAAATCATTAACAAAAATAAAGGCTTGAAAACATCTGTGTGTAATTAATCTATATTACGTGTTTCACTTAGTGAATTGAGTTACTGATATAAACTTTTCAATAAAATTCTAATTTATTGAATATGGCTGTACATGAATGTTGATTTCATAGCCATTGAATGGTTCACAAAAAGAATAAACGTTTTACCATTCACAGGCTGTTTTATCTTCTTTCTTTAGTTAATAATGATCAGGTCCTGTTCTGACAACTTAGATGTATTTAACATCGTGAGCTGATCTGATTGCTTAAACGCAGAAGTAGTCCTTTTGTCAAGCTGCAGTCTGGACAGCAACTTCTGTGTCGTCTGAGAGAGGGAAAGGAAAAAAAATTAAACAGAAGAAAATGTTCTTATTAGTTGTTTTGGCATAGGTTTTACACATTTTTTCCCCAACAGAGAGAGAAGATTAAAAATTGAGGAAAAGCTTTTTTATATATTAAATTCAACCTACGAGAATTCTTTTATCATTAAAGATTGTACTGGAAATTAGTGGATTGCTTGGCAACTCTACCAAATATCAAAAAGAATCAAAGGAAAATGGTGAATTACCATATAAAGATATGCATCGCAGAGAAATAATGACCAGAGGTAAGTTGTGTTCAGAAGTTGGTGGAAGGGTGGTTAAAATAGTCTGCATAACTCGCTGTTGTTCCATAGCTCTTTTTTTTGTCTTCACACCAGCTGTTGATGAAGGCAGAGACCAGCTTTGATCAGTGCGAGTAGGTGGAATGAGACTGACGGTACAGATGTGTACCTGAAGCCAACTCCATCTTCCTGCATTATTTAATTTTCATAAAAGAATTTGAATTCGTTAGGGTCTGAAAACTCAAGTATTTCTGGAGCTTTGTTTTTAAAAGCCTTAACACCTCAAAGTCAAGAGTTCAATTTGGACTGTCACAAAAAGCTTAATTTTTTTTGCATTTTGATTAATATATTTGATACCTATATTAGTGTGTGCAAATATCAGGGAAAACTCAGACTCTTGGACACAGTAATATTGTTGAAATAATTTCTTCCAGCTGTCTTTAAAAGACAAAACCAGACCTTTATCTGCTCCAGCGTTTTCACTGCAGTCACAGTTAACATTTCTCAGTAAGCCATTAAAGTTGAAAAACTCCCATTGACAGACTGACAAACTTCAAATGTCAGCATTTGTTCAGAGCGCCCAGGGAAGAAAATTCAAATGGCACAGTTGATGCAACTGCAACTGAAGCTGTTTATTGTGTCACTAATTTATCAGTAGCAACCCAGACAACACAGGTGCTACCACAGTAACTACAGGTGTGGAGATTCCAGCTGGAGGTGTTGATTCATAGGAGACTTGGAGCTCAGTCATAAAAAAAAGTGCCAAAAGTGCTAGTACATACTTTTCAAGCAGATATTATTACTTTTTAGAAACTGCAACAAAAAAAGAGGGATACTTTGCTCTAGAGTTGTTGCCAACCAAAATTAAACCTTTTCTTTGACGTAACACTTGTATAGAGAATGAAACACACTGTCAGCAACAATTATTGGGCAGGTTTATGAAGGCTTTGTATCTAACACAAAGTCAACCTTATTTGACTTGGTTTTAAGACATTTAGTTGCATAACATTACATCCAGCTTGGAGATGAGAGGATGCATGATGCACGTTTGACGAAAGGGAGACGAAATTTCAGCTAAATTTTGAAAGAACTATGAAAAAAAAAAATTTCTTTGGTTGTGTAATGAATTTATAATCTTTGTAAAACTATCCTGTTCAGGTTCAACTAGTCCTTATATTGCAGGTTTTATTCTTGTGAAGTTGGAAATGTCTTTTTGTGCACTTTCTAGTGATACCATTTAATTAGAAAGAGGGACACTTAAAAATTGACGTTTCTTCTCCAGCATTGTTGTCGATATATTTTTTTTCTTCCTGAGAAAAAAAAAAAAAACCTTTTTGAATATACTCATCTTTGTCAAAATCGACATAAACTGAGCAATTTGCAGACACAGACTCTTGCCCCGTATTTTCCCTCGCACCAGCTTACCTGATAGCTGAGAACCAGCTGGATGTTTAAAACCGCCGTAACATGGCCGATTTGCAGAAGAATAGCCTTTGTGACCCACTTTGGTCGGAAAGGCAAAAGTGAAAGCATGGTTCTGAGATATTTTGCACATGAGGGAGACAGATAGGAAAGCCTAAGTATGTTGATCAACCCTTTCCCATCAGGCCAGGAAGCCGACCCTAAACACAGACATGCTGATGTTTATTAGCAATTTAAATAGGCAATAAAAGCTCAGTTTTCTGCAGCAGTGGAGTATTAAATATGACGGAAGGCATACACTAACATTATCTGTTTAAATACTACCAGCTACATACTCCTAGCCCCTTATGGCTTTGAATCAGGACATGTTTCAAATCTGAAGTCGGTTGTTATGACGGCATTGCTACTGTGTTTGGTTCAGTAGTCAAGAAACTAGCTACTTTACCTAATGATAAAAAGAGGAACGTTAAAGAAAATGCAATACATGCTACACATTAAATTATAAACACAATCTATTAATTCTAGTAGTTAACAGTTTTGTGCTTTAATGCAATTTTATATAAAAATACACGCTTGAAGCTGAAAAAAGTCAGAAACCATAGCAACCAACCCTGCTGACTCTAGTTTATTACCAAAGAAAATATGATGCATAAAGACCAGAAACACATTACATTTGCCTGGACGCCATCCTTGTTTACACTGTTAGGAAACTTTTTTTTATTACTTGTTCCACTGAAGTCAAGGTAAATACTTCCATTAAAGATATTAGGATCTTATCTAATTGCTTGAATGAAAAAAGGAGTCATTCTTAACTGTCTATGGGAGTATCCAAGAGTTGGCCAAGATTTACAAATTTTGGAATGATGTTCTTAAATCTCTTTCAGAGGCGTTAAATATAAATATTTCTCTGCATATTAAATTATGTGTGCTTAGAATTTACCCATTGGGCTTTACACAAAAAAAGAAACAGACCCAACTACAGGAATTTAGACTTCTCCAAGCTAGGAGAACTATTGCCTTGTTGTTGAAGAGTATGGAGGCTCCTTGTATGAAACGGTGGGCAAAAGAACTGTCAGATGGTCTTTGTGTTTGGAAAGATTAATGTACATTGCCAAAGAAAAACAAAAGGAGTTTGTACACCTCTGGGAACCATAGAAAAGAAAGTAGAGGTCATCTATAAAAAGCATGATAGTCCGTATATCTCCTCTGCTTTAAGTTTTATTTTTGAATATTACGTTGTACCGGTAGGTATTTACTGCAGGTTTTGTTTGTATCTGTGGGTGGACGTGCGTATCACTGTAGAGTGGTTGAAAGTTTAGTATCGTGATAACCCTATGTAACGTTAATTAGTTTTGTTTTGAGCAATGCTTTAGAAAGGGAGAATGTTCAGCTGTTTAATCTAATATTTTGCCATATCTGTTATTCCTTTTTTCAAATGTTCTACTCTTTTGATAACAAAATAACTGAGTAGTGATTTAATATGTGTTACCAGGGTTAGATTATGTTTACAAGCTATCTGAACTCGATTCTCTTCTCTAATTAACAAACTTTTTCCCCACTGGAAAAAAAAAATGACCTTACTGTTTGCACCTGATGACCAATAAGACTGAAAAATGTCAGAATATGTCCAATATCCTGTTAATCTGGGGAGACCATTTACTTACGTACTCAACTCTTGTAACCCCTTATACTGAAACCCTGAATTATTAAAGCCTGTCCCACTGCTCTGACCCTGAACTGTAATTAGTTTAATCCAACACTTGTCTTCATGGTACACTTAATGGGGCCACAAAGTGAAAAGTGTTGGAGAGGGTGTGAAAACATTGGTCCCCTAGGGTGGGAATACTGGTTAAACAAGGAGAGAAGGATGGAAAAACCATTAGGAAAACAGGCTTTGCAGAGGCTGTTAGTGCTACCTTGGAGAGAGGCGTAATGCTTTGGGGAATAAAGAGACTGGAGTTTTAAAACTTGAGGGAGGGGATGGAGGGCACTTGAGAGACTTGGTGAACAAATAAGGTAGGGAAGAGGAGATGGTGAAAAGAGAGGAAGAACATGCAGGACTGAAAGAATAAAAAGATGACAACTCATTGCCAAGCTACTCTTCATCACAATGAGTGTTGGTCCCACTTCTCTGAGAACCAATTATCTCCTCCTGCATGAGTTAGAGAGTTATTTAGGCTTGGTGGGAAGTGGATCAGGGGAGCTCCCTCAATGCTAAGCAGAACCATGCGCTGGTATGTGTACATGCTCTAGGCAGGTGAGCGTGGGGATTTGATTTCATGATCATGCTGCCATGAGAGTTGATATGGTTCAGTCCGTGCTCTCCACATGGTGCTGTTTGCATGTTAATTTCCAGGCTGACTGTTTCACGGAGAAATTTCTGACTCCTCTCCTTTCATCCTAATTCTAACCAGCACCTTGTTTCCCATCTGTTCTTCATCTTTTTTGGCTCTCCATCAGATTTCTTTGTTGTTTTTTTTGTTGTTGTTTTTCTTCTGTGTTTCTTGGCTGTTTAATAAAGTTTCTCAATGCAAGAATAAGGAGTAAGTATACATTAGTTTTATAGTGTATAGTATAGTAAGACAAGAGTTTAAACCAGAAATACAGGGGTTGGACAATGAAACTGAAACACCTGGTTTTAGACCACAATAATTTATTAGTATGGTGTAGGGCCTCCTTTTGCGGCCAATACAGAGTCAATTCGTCTTGGGAATGACATATACAAGTCCTGCACAGTGGTCAGAGGGATTTTAAGCCATTCTTCTTGCAGGATAGTGGCCAGGTCACTACGTGATACTGGTGGAGGAAAACGTTTCCTGACTCGCTCCTCCAAAACACCCCAAAGTGGCTCAATAGTATTTAGATCTGGTTACTGTGCAGGCCATGGGAGATGTTCAGCTTCACTTTCATGTTCATCAAACCAATCTTTCACCAGTCTTGCTGTGTCCATTGGTGCATTGTCATCCTGATACACGGCACCGCCTTAAGGATACAATGTTTGAACCATTGGATGCACATGGTCCTCAAGAATGGTTCGGTAGTCCTTGGCAGTGACGCCCCATCTAGCACAAGTATTGGGCCAAGGGAATGCCATGATATGGCAGCCCAAACCATCACTGATCCACCCCCATGCTTCACTCTGGGCATGCAACAGTCTGTGTGGTACGCTTCTTTGGGGCTTCTCCACACCGTAACTCTCCCGGATGTGGGGAAAACAGTAAAGGTGGACTCATCAGAGAAAAATACATGTTGTCCACAGCCCAAGATTTGTGCTCCTTGCACCATTGAAACCGACGTTTGGCATTGGCATGAGTGACCAAAGGTTTGGCTATAGCAGCCCGGCCGTGTATATTGACCCTGTAGAGATCCCGACGGACAGTTCTGGTGGAAACAGGAGAGTTGAGGTGCACATTTAATTCTGCTGTGATTTGGGCAGCCGTGGTTTTATGTTTTTTGGATACAATCCGGGTTAGCACCCAAACATCCCTTTCAGACAGCTTCCTCTTGCGTCCACAGTTAATCCTGTTGGATGTGGTTCATCCTTCTTGGTGGTATGCTGGCATTACCCTGGATACCGTGGCTCTTGATACATCACAAAGACTTGCTGTCTTGGTCACAGATGTGCCAGCAAGACGTGCACCAACAATTTGTCCTCTTTTGAACTCTGGTATGTCACCCATAATGTTGTGTGCATTTCAATATTTTGAGCAAAACTGTGCTCTTACCCTGCTAACTGAACCTTCACACTCTGCTCTTACTGGTGCAATGGGCAATCAATGAAGACTGGCTACCAGGCTGGTCCAATTTAGCCATGAAACCTCCCACACTAAAATGACAGGTGTTTCAGTTTCATTGTCCAACCCCTGTATATAAGAAGATGTAATTGCTTTGATTTAAAGAAACAGAAAACAATCATTCCTACTGCTGCCAAACTAATATAGCCTCTTATGGTTAAAGTTATAATGATGTTATGTATAACTTTAAGCCTCTTTACACCCTGTAACTGTCTGTTAGCAATTCATAATGTGGACTTTGAATTTTCTTAAAACATTTTGTGGTATTTATTGCGATAGGTTTGCGATAGGTTTATAGGTTCCTCAGAGTTTTTTTGGTGATGCATTGTCCCTGCCTGCAATCAGAGCCCCACAAACACTGCTCTAAATTAAAACTACCTACCAGTAATTTTAAATGGGATAATTCAATATGCCAGTAACATTAAGCAGTGCAAATCTACTGCTAAACAACATACCAGTGCTAATTATTGATCCTCTGAAGGAAAAAATTGTTGTTGAAACAACGAAAAAAAACAAAAAACAATGCCAACCATGCTGTTAGTTTAGAGAGTTTGCAAACATCATTTATATGAAAAATCTTAGCTCATACCATGATACAGATGGAGAAATATTTCCAAACAATGTAGTTTGCTTGCTCTAATAGATAGGGCTGCTGCAGCTGTTCAACATAATATGACGTCAACTATAATAATCCATCAAAATCGTTTTTAGGTTGTTTTTTCTCTTTTACTTTTAACAACATTTACAACTGTTTCTGTCTAAATTGCTGTGTGTGTAAGGTTATGGTAGGCAATATGATCATGACATCATGACATAATATCCTCTGGATTTTCACTGACAATGAAAGAGTTTTTCTCTCTTTGCACTGATGCTCAAAGTAAAATGGCAGCAAAAGAGACACTGTGCTGGCAGCTGCAGCTCCCTGTATTTCTGTGATGTGAGCTTCTCAGTTGTTTGTTCAAGACTTTGCAGCAGAGTCAGAGTCCTTTAGAAAGAAATGGTAAAGCCACATCTTTTTGGGTTAAGTGTTGCTAGAGTGTTATAGACCTTGCAGATCATATGTGAAAAGTTTTTTGCTGTGAAGTAGGAAGGGGAACTTGCCTCAATGAGGCAAGTCAGACCAACATAATACCCCAATGAGGCTATCAGTAAGTTGCTAATTTTTAACAGGTAATGTTCGCTTATGCCATCCATCATGTTTACTACTTGAAAAATAGCCTTGAATAGCGTTGCTTTTTAAATCTTTCTCAAACATCAGAGCATCAGTCTTTAATATGCTTGGCCCTGGTTGTAGTGTTGCTTAGTTTTATTGCCCTACTCTGAAGCCGAAGGGGGTTTATTAGCAGTCTTTCCTTTTTATTGCCTTTTTGACTGAAGATGGGCGTGAAGGACTTTGCCTGGAGGTCCTTGCCTCATTACCAGAGCAGCTGCTTACTGTTTTGATTCTCGGCTATGATCGTGTAAAAGGGCCTCTGCAGGGAGTGTATGTCTGCAGTGCTGCTGTGTGAAGTTGTGAGCCAACTTGGGAAGATGCAAAGTGCGTACATCAGTTGAGTTCGGCACCGATCATTGATTGGCTCGGTCACAGCCACAGTTTTAAATCAAACATGGCGGATAAAGACTCTGCTGTCATGTGAAATTAAAGTTTTCAAAGGCTTGAGTCGTCTGAAGTATGGTGATACTTTAGGTTAGGTGAGAAATAAAATGCTCTGTAAGATTTTGCTGCGTACCAGAACAGAACAAGCGGCATGAGCATCTGAAGAGACCATACTGCCAGGCTGCTAATGAGCTGACAGAAAAGACAAAGTCAGTTAAAGTATTTTTAAGCTGCTGAGTAAACTCTGTGAAGGCAGACGGTTTTAAATAATTAATGTTTAAAGAAATCTATGATGCATGTTTCGTTAATTATATGTTAATTTGAAGGCTTTATGTAGCCGAACAAATCAACTTTACTTTATCCAATTTTAATCACATTTAAATGTGTAGATAATGTCGTTAACTATATGAATCAAGGTTAAGATGGTAGAAAGACTTGTTTGTTATTGGAAAAAATTATAATCACAATTATTTAATCAAATATTCTTTGAGTTTGGAAAAACAATTAACTTATTGTGCTTTTAAAAATTATCTTGAACATTTTTCCAATTTTACATTATACCTTCCTGTTGAACCTTTTCTTAACATACACGGGTGCATGAACAAAGGTGTGGCTTGTTGGGATAAGCAGAGGATGAATGATGGACAGTCCACAGCAGCATCTTTTTAGGTGTCATCTCCATCCAGGCAACCAATCCTCATTCATCAATTTTCTGGATCCACAAATCACAGATAGGTACCTGCACACTGAAATTTGCATTAAAAGAAAAGCAGCATCTTACGACCCCAGTCGTAACAAGGATCTCCCAGTGGAGCACCATAACCAGGGTCCTAGTGCTGTCATATCATTTTTTTATGAAGTCCGTTTGATTAGCTGAAGATTTTTGGATTTCTTTCCTTTGGATTGTTTTATTTTTGTAAATATTTTTACTTTATCATCCATTCTCTGTACAATGCACTTTCACTTGCTGGGGAGACAAAAAAATAATACAATCAAGTACCAGCTGAAGTATGAAGTCTGTTAGTTCTCCTTCCAATGCTTAGCCAAATCCTACAAACTCTCTGGTTTCAAACTTTAAAAGCTTAGCTTACCGTACCAGAAGCTGACCCATGCCAGGTCCTGACATACGCAGCAGCATCTAACAGTGAACCTGAGCTGGGCTGCACTTTGCTTTGTTGACCTGTTTGATGTTTCAGCTTCTTAGAGGCCCATCAGCTCTTTACTGTAACGAATTTGCCTCTTAATTAGTCCAGCCTTTAGCCTTTTAGACTTTGCTGGAGGCATAAACACACAGCATTGTCACTTTGTCATGTTTGTATTTTCTTCCCACCGAGGTATCTCCGCATCCTTAGAGCTCTGCCCCTCTCACTCCTCCCTTCGGCTCCTGGCTTGATTATGCCTTTGAATGAAGAGTTGTCTCCGCTAGGAGCAGAGGTTACCATACAGGTAAGCCTCGGCTGTCCTATTTGAGGGGCGTCAATGATAGCGGTGAGTCTCGTCTCGTGGCCTGCTCGGCTCTGTTTCATGCCTTTGTCTGCTCTCGGTGATTAACTGCCAGCTCTCGTGGCTTGGGTGATTTCTTCTTTGTGTCAAGAGCTCGACTGCAGACGGCATCATGTGAAGAGAGGGGGGCTGGATTGGAGGATGGGACAGCTACCGGGAATGGAGGTTCAGCTGATCAGCTCTGAGGTGTGGGAGATTTATGACCCCCCCCCCCCCAGAAAAAAGCTGTGTCTGCTGTGAGAGTGTGAACCATAAATCAGGGAGAACTGGGTCAGATTGGGTCAGCGCTCATCTGCTCTGTGCTGATCTCTTTTCCTAAAGGTGTGGGTTTTTTTTTTGCACCTGACAATTCAAGTGACTTTTTTCAGCTTTTGCTGCTGGATTTTCAGACCTGATGGCACAGATTTCCCATTTTTTTCATGCAAGTACAAAAACTTGCAATAAAAAGGCCCTTGAACTTTTTCAAATTTTTTCATGTTATAGCCACGAATCATGGTTTTTGTTTTTTCTTGTGCCATGCATTTTGATTTAGCCCTCTGGAGCCAATACTATATGGAGCTAACTTCTCTGCAATTACAACTGCAGGTCCTTTGAGGGATGTCTGTACTGATTTGCACATCTAGAAACCACTATTTTGGCCATTCTTCTTTGGAAAAATAGCTCAAGCTTGGATGAGAGCATCTGAGCAATAATTTTGTCTTGCAACAGAAGGTAATTTGCTTTTATTTCTGAACTTTTACTAGGGGTGCCTTAGAGTTGTTTCCCTGCAAGGACGACCTCCACCCCTGCCTCAACTCTTACAAAAGATTTTCCTCCAGGATTGTGATATATTTAGCTCCATCCATCTTCTAATCAACTGTGTCTGAACACGGCCTGATGCTGCCACCACCATGTTTCATGTTGATGATGGTGTGTTTTTTTTCACACATGTGGGCATAAAGCTTACTTTCTCCCACATGTTAGCTGTGTCCCCTACATGACTTGTGGCCAACTGTAAATGGGACTATTAATGACTTTCTTTCAGTAATATCTTTCATTTGGTGACATTTACATAAAGGCCAGATTCTCCCACCTGAGCTGCTCTTCCTTCTGGGCCTTTAAGTTTAGGTGGTGTGTTGGTAGGTTTGGAGTTGTGTCATAATCTATTTTCAGATGATGGATTGAACAGTGCTCTGAGAGATGTTCATCACTCTGGGTAATATTTTAAACTTCCTTGCAACTTCCTCTCTGACCTGTCTGCCGTGTTCCTTGTTCTTCATGATGGTTTTTGTTCACTAATGTTCTCTAACAAACCTCTGAGGCTTTTACAGAATAGCTGGAATAATGCTGAGATTAAAGTACAGACAAGTAGACTTTAGTAATTAGGTGACGACAGTAGCTCATAGACTGCACTGGTTTTTATATAGGCGTATCAGATTAAAGGGGCTAAGAACAAATGCATGCCACACTGTTCAGAATTGTTATTGAAAAAAGCTAATTAAACCAGTGTGTACTTTTCTTTTTTCACCAAAGTAAAGAGCTGCTTTGTATCAATCTATACATAAAATCCCACTGAAACACATTAAAGGTTTTGGTTGTAATGTGATACAATGTGAAAAACTTCTAAGGGGTATGATTACTTTTTCTAGTCTCGGTAAATTACAGATATCCTGTCGTCAATCACATCTGCTAGTGAAATTATGTTTTGTTCTTAAAAAGCCCATTAGCTGTTTTAAGTGAGTCACCAGTAATCCTTCCATTATCTCCGGCTATGTTCACACTGTTGGCCTTTAGTCTGTGCTCGTCTTAATCAGCCTAATTATATCATATTTTTCTTTTTCAGAGGCTGATGAAAATGAGACTGCATGTTCCCATTCTGGCAGCGACTTGTAACTGATTACACACAACGTATTACGCTCTCTGATTCCAGTCTGTTTGATTCCGGTCACTGGTTTGACTAGTTGTGAGATTTGTCTTCCTAAGGGCAGCTGAAGCCAAAGTGAAAAATTGATTTTTCAGCTAAAGGATTAGCATTGGAGTTATGGCTATAGGCATGCATTACATTACAGTGATTCACACCGCATCCCTGCATCAAAGTGTGCTGAGAAAAATCTTTATTAGCGGATGCGTAAGGCTTATATTATAGAAAAAAACCTGCATGGAGTTGACTGTAGTCTTTAGTGTCAACGAAGTGGGCACCGAGTATGGAAAAAGCTCTGAATAACTTGACGTTACTTGTCAAAGTTCAGACAGCCTGAGTAAGGAGATAAATAATCTTTGCCAGGAAGGATGAATCTTCATTTATTTGTGTCTGTATTGTTCCAAAAAGGGCCTTTGCAGGATGTGGCTGAAAATCAAACACATGCAAATACAGGCTGTGGAATGGAAATGACTGCGAAACATCACAAGGCTCTCCGTGCGGCTGCCAAAGCAGCATGGAGTTGTTCTTGTGTTTACGACAACATTGATCGTATTTTCTCCCATTTCGTTTTAAGCAGGTGTGTGATGCGCTCAGTGTTACTGTCTCCCACCTTCATTATGCCAAAATTTGAAAGGCTTACAGTGCATGTGCACGTCAGAAGCCCTCAGTTCGAATCAAATGTTTCATCGAGCTCTGAACAGCATCTCTGCTGTTAACTCTGAAGCGCTAAACTGCTAGAAAAAGGCAGTGATTTTGCAAGCTAAATGTGTCATTTACATACTTTGTTAGAATGGTTTGGAAGGTAGCTGAGTGGACTCTGGAGTGATTTTGTCCACACTTTGGCTTTTTTACACATGCAGTTTACCATGAGTTATTATTGCTGAAGTTTTGGAGTTATGATGGCTTTTTACTGTCTGTGTTGCTGTTTAATGAGTAACACAAATGGCATAATCAGATCCCAAGGGGCAGCTATTAGCGTGCGACTGGTTTATTACTGCAGTCCAGTTTTACTGTTGACATTAGTTTGGTCTCAGGACTTAACTGCTAAACTGTGATGATGCACATTAAAATGCCTCCCACACCAGTTTAGTAGCATTGTAATTATATGGTACAGTAAAGTGCTGCATTTTTTTATCTTCATTTTATCCATAAAGGGAAAATAATTAAAATTAGACTGCAGTACAACATGGAGAACACTTAAACATTTCGAATTTGTCTGTTCTTATTAAAGGATTAGTCTTTGTGGCTTGTAGTTAAATACCTTTGGACTAAATTTAACCTTTTGTCATACCGTTGCAGTCAGAAGTTTAATTCAACTCATCGTGGGCATGAATCTCATATGATTTCCATCCCTTTTTCACACTGGTCCAAAATAATCAGTTAAACTAACACTTTTTAATGGAGTTACCTTCTTTTTATTTGCAGTACTATGAATGTACAACCCCAATTTAATCAACCTATATACAATTAAAAACCCTACAAAGAGAAGATATTGAATATTCAAACTGATAAACTTCATTGTTTATTTGCAATTATTCACTCATGTTGAATTTCATGCGTGCAATATATTCCAGAAAAGCTGGACGGGCAACAAAAGACTGGAAAAGATGAGGAATGCTCAAAAAACACCTGTTTGTAACACTCCACATGTGAGCAGGTTAATTGAAAACAGGTGACTGTCATGATTGGGTATAAAAGTAGCGCGCTGGAAGGCTTAGTCATACACAAGCAAAGATGGGATGAGGTTCATCACACTGTGAACAACTGCATGAGCAAATAGTCCTACGGTTTAAGAACATTTGTCAGCATACAATTGCAAGGATTTTAAGTATTTCATCATCTTCAATCCATATTATCATTGAAAGATTCTGAGAATCTGGAGAAATCTCTGCGTGTAAGCAGCAAGGCTGAACACCAACATTGAATGCCCGTGACCTTTGACCCCTCAGGAGGCACTGCATTAAAAACCGACATCTTTCTGTAATAGATATTACCACGTGGACTCAGAAACCCTTCAAAAAACCATTGTCAGTTAATACAGTTCGACCCAAAGTGGAAAACTATGCTGTAGTTTGATAAGTCCATATTTGAAATTGTTTTTGAAAATCATGGTCATCATCTCCGGGCCAAAGAGGAAAAGGACTGTCTGGATTGTTATCAAATCAAGTTCAAAAGCCAGCATAACTTGCCCATGTGAAGGTACCATTAATGCTTAAAGGTACATACAGGTTTTGGAGCAACATCTGCTGCCATCCAAGCAACGTCTTTTTCAGGGACGTCCCTGCTTATATCAGCAAGGCAATGCCAAACCACATTCTGCGCGTGTTTACAACAGTGTGGCTTTGTAGTAAAAGAGTGCGGGTACTAGACTGGCCTGCCTACAGCCCAGACCTGTAGGCTGTTGAAAATGTGTGGCGCATTATGAAGAGCAAAATATGATGACAAAGACCCCGAGCTTTTGAGCAACTGAAGTTGTACATCAAGCAAGAACGAGAAAAAACTTCACTTACAAAGCTTTACAATTAATGTCCCCCGTTACCCCAACGTTTACTGAGTGTTGTTGGTAAGTGGCCGTGGTAGACATGCTCCTGTTCTAGCTTTTTTGGAACATGGTGCAAGCATCAAGCTCACAATGAGTGAATATTTGCAGTTTATCAGTTTGAACATTAAATATCTTGTCTTTGTAGTGAATAGTGAATTCAGTTGCACGTAGGTTGAACAGGATTTGTAAATCATAGTATTCTGTTTTTATTTACGTCCCAACTTCATTTGAATTGGGGTTATATGAATGCATGTTTGCGAGTGCAGTTTTTATGCACAACGGTGTGTGTGTCACCTTTTTGCTGCAAAAGCAGTCCTGACTCATCAAGCTTTGGACTCTGCTAGAGTCCTAAAGGTGTGCTGTGGTATTTGGCTCCATAATATTAGCAGTAGAATCTTTAAGTCTGGTAAGTTAACAGGTGGGGCCTTGATGGATCGGACTCAAGATAATGGGAATTTGCTGACAAAGTCAAACTTATTGTTGAGCGTCTCAACCCATTGTTTTGTGGTAATACACATTATTTCATTTTTGACACTCTGATTGGTCTGCAGCTGTTCTAGAGCATTTTTATCAGAAATTCTTCAATTTGAGCTAAAATGGTTTGTCTGTTGGACTGAAAAAACACAGGTATCAGGTGCATCATTGAGCTTCAAGTGCCTATTACCCTGTTGCAGGTTCACCATTGCTTCTTCTTTGGACCACTTTTTATTCATACTAATGACTCCAGACTGGAAATAAACCATGTGAGCTGCAGCTGAGATGCTCTAACCCAGTTGCCTAGCCATCACAATTTGGCCCTCACACTCAATTTCACACTTGCTTAAATCCTTACACTTTTTCTGTCTCATCGGCCTACATGTGTCATGATTACGAAAACAGTAAGACTCTTGAGTAGGAAGTGACGATGACAAAGGACTGTGATTAAAAATGTTTTATTTTAAGATTATGTTGATATTAGGGTGTAGGTATTGGCTGCAAAGATGGAGCTGAAGGTAGGTGCTGTAGAGAAGAAACTGGAAATAAATCTGCAAAACATTGAAACCGATGAATAGTGATTTGATGTCTGCTTACTTGTAGGGGTGGGGAGTACTGTGGACACTGATGGGGGATAGAGGTACGTGAGTGGAAATCCTGGTGTGTTTGGACCAGGTAAAAGCCAGAAATATAGTAGGAGGCTGAGGCCGCTGCAGATAATGGATCAATGGTCGGTGGGCAGGCAGGTAAGTTTGATGGATACAGTTTGAGTTACCATCAAACTAGGTAATCAACAAAGGAGCCAATCACAAAGGAAATTTGCAGTCTAAGTTAGTGTGAGCAAAAGGATGACACAACCAGGCAATGAAAAATCCAAATGGTCCTCTTATACACAGACCCTGATGAGCAAATGTAAAACAGGAGTACATGAAGTAATTAGCAGCAACAGAAATGGGAGGAGGGAAATGGATATGGGAGGGGAGAGAAAAGACAGAGACCCATGGATCAACACAACGTAGGTGTCTCTGACCTACCTGGTGCAAAAGAGACCACATTTATGCCTAGTTTACACAACAAGATAATAATGCAGATTTATGAGCCGATCTTCCCTTTCGGACAATCTGGACGCACCGATCATCGTGACGACTTTAAAGATAACCTTATCTATATTCCTGCTGTGTGTGGTGTGTTAAGAGTGATCTAGTCTGCTTGGAAGGACGTTGGGATCGCCCAGAACTTAAATCGCTGGATATTCAAAATGTTGGATTGTCTTGGCCCTAGCGTGTGGGGTGTTCCCCAAGGACAAATGAGGGAGAGCTCAATGAAATTTCAGAAGAGAGAACAATCTAAACACAATGTGTAACGTTTCCTGAGAAGAAAAAAACACAACTCCCTTGCGTTTCATAGTGTAGGATATCAGAATCAAAATCAGCTTTATTGCCAAGTTTGTACATACAAACAAGGAATTTGACTCCGGTACACTTTGCTCTTTGGTTTTTGTTTTTACACTACAGAATATACATATTTACAATGTACAAATAGAGCCCCTGCTAGCACTGTCTCTACTCCTTTAACCAACGGCTTTGGAACCTGCCACAATGAGATTCATTACATAATTCCCAGAGGCTTAACCTCAGCCAATTGGAGAGAAGCGAAGGCGGTGACACTGTTCGAAAGATCTACAAGTCCCACCCTGTTTGTTTTTACATTTCCAGCTGCCTGTTGAGGATAAAAAGATACAGATACCAGTGAATGTAAAAAAGAGAGACAGGAATAAATGGGCTCAGGGAAATCCATTGGGTAAGAAAATACAACAGGGATAAATTTGAGGGGAAAATATATCAGTGTTTAAGAAATAAAAGGAGTGTAAAATAATTTGTGTTTGATGGGGAAAAAATATATTTGGGTCGTAATAAATATGCAGGAGTGAAAAGGGGTAGGAAAAATAAAACAGCAAGAAATTCATTTTGTATTAAATAAACAAAGGAAAAATAGCATTCAAGAAAGAAATATTTGATTTGAAAATTTGTGGTTTAAATAAAAATAGTGGATTGAAATAGAAATATATATTTATATCTGATTAACTGATCAATTATTTAATACATTTCTTTTTTTTGTTATTATTTTTTTTATTTATTTTGTTCCATGTAATGGCACACTAATTTATATTCATAGCTACTTTTTGGCCCAGTAATTGTTTTGAGTCATTTATGTTTTTCTGCATGTATTAACTATGGCAGAATAAGGCCCCCAAAGTCATCAATCAAACACTTTTTATATGTTTTCACTGGTATTTTGATGATGTCTCCTTGGTGATGAGCTCCAAACCTTTTAGAAAGCCTACTTTGCATCACCCTAATATTTGGCTCCTTCCACAGATTCTTTGTCAGATTCAACTACGGGCTCTAGCTGGGCCCCTCAAAAATGTAGAAATTGCTTCCAGTCCGAATAAACATGTTGGTAGAAATAAAAGATTTGTTTAAACTTTAGTCTGACAGGATGTGGATAAATTTAGGCTTAACCGTGTTAAAAATTATGTAAAAATTATGCAGTTGTGAAACTGCTAAGGGACACTGTTTATTCAAATATTAGTAGGAGTATATATATATTGGTGCTTATATGTGTAATTTTGGCTGTTTCTGGATTACAGGAAATCTACAATAAATTTGATTTTGTGCACACTATTTCTGTTAAAATTCATGGAATCATAATTATTCCACCCTCCAACACCAAAAAAGTAAAGTGACATTTATTCCCATACTAAGTGTACAGTATGTGAATGGGAAACTTTTAATTCCACTTCGAACTAAAACTGACAGAGATTAGACGGATTTAGCTGGTTGTATCAGAAGATTTCTCCGTCATCTATCATTGTCATGAGGACAGCTTGAGAAATAGTCACGAAAAATCCCATTTTAATTGTGTTTCATTTTTCTTGTTACTGAAAACTCCCAGAACTCTGCTTTGTACCATTAGCAGTTTGTCTCCGTAGAGCCTGCTGTGCTTTGGAGAGAGAAGTTTCATTGCGCTTTGAATTCCACATTCGTCGTGCATCTGCTCTGTGGATTTAACTCACAGACACCATCAGGCATTATAATTTCTCCCCAGACAGCCTTGAGTGAGCAGTAATGTCGTGTGCCATGAATTCATCGCCTTGTGATGGTTGGGAGATAAATCATTGTGCTGTAAGAGGAGGATTTTAACATTGTAATGTTAGACAGAAGTGACAAAACTTCTCTTTTTTTTTTAAAAAAAAAAGGACTGTAGGCATTTTTTGGCTCCACACAGTTAGGGACTTGGGTTACTTTAATCACAATTTATCCTTAGCTCAAAGTGGAACATCAAAAAGTTGAAAATTATGCACCACACTGAGCTTTAACAACTCACTTAGGATCAAGGATAAAAGACAAAAATGTCCGTTAAAGCCTCATTTCAGAGGATCATTGAACAATCATGCCTATCAGACTTTATTACCTCTGACGTTCACAGATAAAGTGAGAAGGAGTAAAGATACCAGATCATTAATATATTATTGTGATTACATTAAGATGCTAAACTACCTGCAGACACCATTATTTTGAATTCAGATAAATGGAATACAGTAAGTGCATTGCTCTGGGTGCGATTTGTTATTTCAACTCTGCTAAGAAAACAGACGCGTTCAGGAAGTTTGACGGATCATATGTTTTGTTTTTGATCACAGCCTGCTTTGAATTCATTTACCAAAACAGTTAACACATTCTGATTAAACAGAATCCTGATGAGCAAGTATTAAAGTATTAGCAAGATATCGAACGTCAGTCTTAACAATGTGACATCTCTGATCGAGTCAGGCTCCTCTTCTCAAGCTGACGTGCTCGCAGGAAGGCTCCACACTCCAGGCTCAACTTCCTGCAGGGGTTAATGGAACACATCCTGATAAATTAGCACAGTGAACTGATAGATCAGTCGTCTAAATACCATCGTTCTCTCTCAGCGCCAGCCTGGCGCTCGTCCAGCACAAATGCCGCTTTATTCTTTTGGTTGCCAAATTGGATTTTCTCCGTTGCACCACAAACCTCCCAGCTTAATCACTGCGAGGAAATAAGCGGTGGCCAAAAGAGCTTAACGCCGTGAAATGTTCAAAAACAAATGGAAACAGAAAAAAGACAGGCAAATGATGAAAACATCTTCCTCTGTTTGACCGTTAGGGTGTTGTAAACTCGTTCAAGTTGGATTCTCATTGAAAGGATGATGAGTTTACTGGGGCGTCCAGAGCAATGGTGACTTTTTGTCACTCTAGAATTCCTTCAGTTGTGATTTGTGCAAATTTGTGTTTCAGAATTTGGATTCAGAAGGTACAGTCATGTAAAATAAAGACCTTTTAAAATCTTCTGTAAAACCTAATTGCTGAGGAATAAATTAGGACGCCTCCACATTTATACCTATCTAAAATGAATAAAATCACACAGAGGTACATCTTATCAGGGGAATGTGGTTAGGGCAGCAGTGTTCTGCATTTTAAAGGAGGTTTGCCCAATTTATATCTCAGACATTTAGTTTGGTGTGCTTACTAATAAAGTGAGAGTGAACACCAAAATGAGATCAAAAAAGCTGTTTTGCGCCTTCAGAAAGAGGATTTTAGCAGCTTAGGAGTCTGATTTCAGGAGGTCTGAAAATAACTTGAAATCCGCCCCTCCACTGGCTGATTTCAATTAAAAGTCTAGACTACTACTGGAGGACATTCCGAACAAGTGTCAACATGCCCAGATCTGGCAGTTTAAGTAAGGTAACCCCAGGAGCAGTCCACAAAAGTCACCAAAAATCCTACAATGTCAATTAAGGAAGGCATTTTTTTTTTTTTTGCTGTTATAAATGTGCATGCCCATTTAATCAGAAAGAGACTGCACAAGGTGAACTTCCATACTAGGTTTGTAAGGAGGAAACGTTGGCGCTCCAAGAAATAAACCATGGAGGCAAATCAGAAATTCACCAGATAGAATGTGAGCGAAGGACTTCTCCAGGACTTCTTAAATAATGTCCTTCAGCCCGATGTGACTAAAATTAAATTATTTGGACATCAGAACAGAGGCAATGTGTGGCATAAATGAAATACAGCATTCCAGGAAAACACCTCATATTAACTGTGGAACGCGAAAGTGGTAGTGTCAGGGTTTGGGAATGCTTTGCTGCAACAGGACCTGGCCAGCTCACCATCATAGCACCCATCAGTCAGGATCTGTGTTAGGGTTTTGTGTTTGTTTTTTGTCTGCTCAGCCAGGTGCTTTTCTGTTCATTCAAGTTTAGATTCCTTCTGTTTAGTTTTGTTACTTCCTGGATTCTTGTGTTAAAGGTGTTTAGTTTATATTTCCTTATAGACCTCCCCTAGTTTAGTTTCACTGTTTACTTTTTCTGTTCACTAGACATGTCCCTGTTTTCTTCCTGCACTCCCTTTTCAATCGGGTTAATAAGGCACTCTCCCTCAGTCTTCCTGCAGCCCTTGTCACCAGCTGTTCCATGTTTCTTCTGATTAGCTCCCCTCCCAGTTCATTGGTCCACACTCCACTTCCCTTAGTATTTAAGCTCTCTGGTTTCCATTGTTTGCCACGGGTTCCTCCTGTTTGTTACCCTGATTGCTTCCCGAGTCCATGCTCCTGTCATTTTCCTGCTTATGTTATTCACCTGCCTGAGTTCCTGTATCTGGTCAAACTGTAAGCTTGTTCTTCATTAAATCCTTCTTATCATATCCACTACGCTCTGCATTTGGGTCCTAACGCAACACTCATCATGACAGAAGGAACCAGTTATTTGGACCCAGCAGAGATCATTTCAGAGGAGAAATGTACTGAACTCTTTTTATGTGCGGTCGCCTAGGTAGACAGACCTTGAGAACGTTTGGTAGCAGCATGCCTTTTCTCCAGCTATGATAGTGGTTTCTCATTTTCGTCCTCTTGGGTTTGAAGAGGCATATGAGCACTATTGTGAGTCATGGGTGGAGATCTACAAGAGCTCACCTCCATTACAGCCTATGTCTCAACCACCTCCACCACCGCCAGGTTTCCAGGGCACTGCAGTACAGCCAGCAGGCTCAGGAATTCCACCATGTAACAGAGGGTGCTTGAGGAAAATGTAAGACCATCTGTAAAACAAATGAAGTTGAATCAGAACTGCACCCTGCAACATGACAATGATCCAAAACAGTAGGTCCACCAAGGACTGGCTGAGAATTAAAAAATGAAAAGCTATGAGATGAGTCAAAGACCAGATCTTTAATCTTTCTTAGATCCTGTGGTTGTCTTGAAACAGGCTGTACATGCAAGAAACCCCCCAAACATCTCTGAATGTGACGAGTTGGGCAAACTTTTCTGAGATCATTGGGAGTTAGTGGTAGATGGCTACGAGAGATGTAACCAGTTGCTATAACTAGCTCTAAGGGTATCTTCACGTTTTTCTCACTCTGCTTATGTCATTTTGTGGTGTTCAGCTGCATTTAAATCACTTTCTTTTCAGAGATAAATAAAAAATGCGTTTAGACATTAAAATCTGAACATTTCTCAACAATGAGCTGAATGTTTAATGGGGTGTACTATTATGGGGTATACACATTTTTTCACATGATTCAGTTGCCTTGCACATATATATTTGGACATCATGTCAAACGAACATGGATGTTTTCTAACTGAGTAATATTCTGGATGTTTGTGTTGCATAAATATAAAATGTAGAAATGGTTCGTAAAAATTGCTGTTGTATGGAATTGGTTTACTTTTCTGTTATGATTTGGGGTTGTTTGGTTTTTGGTTTCTGGTTTTTTCTTTATGTTTTTCACAGTTAAGGTTTTGAATCATGTTTCTGTTTGTTTTTCTGGTCATCCTTTAGTTTTGTCAAGTTTGGTTTTAGGATCTGGTTATGTTTTTGTTTCATGTTTTTCTAGTTATAGTTCTATTTTGTTTCCTTGGATTTGCGTTCTAGTCAAGCCATGTTTTGCTCCTGTCACGTTGTGTTCTGTTAATCAAATTTATCCGGTTCACCTGCACCTTGTCAATCTGTCTTTCTCCACCTGGTTTTCACTCCACATATACACACCTGTTCAGTTAGTCATTGCGGAATCATTGTCTCAACTCATGTCTTGTTTTGTGGACCATGCCATGCCTGTCAAGCCAGCCTGCTTCTGTTTTGTTCCTGCCTCTGCTAAGAGTGAGTTTTTGTTTAATTAAAACCCTAAGTCAACTACCGTCATGCTGCCTGCTTGTCTGCATTCTGGGTTCCTCCGTAGCACAGACCTTAACAGAATGATTCCGCCAACTACGGACCCCGCAGACAAGCAGAATGCAGATGCCTTGGATCGCTGGGTTCAGCGGCAGAAGGATAAGGCAATGAGGAACCTGCCCAAGGATTTGGAGGTGCTGCCCTCTCCACTGCTGCTGGAGCAGATGGAGCGCGAAGCCGTTCAGCTCCGTTCTCCGCCTGCTTCCCTGGTTGTTCACCAAGGTCTGGCAGCAAATCCGATGTCCTCTTTCCGCCGCAAGAAACGGCGGCGCGGCGTGCCTTTTTGTGTTTCAGCCGGCGAGGAGTCTCTCACGGCTGCTGCTGTCATGCCTGGAGCGGGAACTCCCTTGCTTGCTGGCGGGAGGGCTGCAGCAAGTAAGCCCGCTTCTTTGACTGCCACAACACCATCTCCCAGGCTCGCTGCACCTCCGCCCATGCCGTCTTCGCTCGCTCCAGCCTGGTGTTCTGAGGCAACACCTGACGAGCTGGAGGAGCGATTAAGGTTTTTTGCCCGACAGATCAAGACCTTTAGAAAGACCAGTCTCCTGTATTCCTCTCCTGAGCTGATGGAGAGAATCAGGCAGATGGAGGAGGATTATGGGACGGCCGTAACTCAATTTTACTGCCGCCCACCTCCTTCCACGCTAGGACTCCAGGGAGCTGCTGCTGCTGCAGAGCAGTCCACGCCAGGACTCCAGGGAGCCACTGCTGCTGCAGAGCAGCCCACGCCAGGACTCCAGGGAGCTGCTGCTGCTGCAGAGCAGCCCAAGCCAGGTCTCCAGAGCGCTGCTGCTGAGCAGTCCACGTCAGGTCTACAGCCTGCTGTAGCGCTTTCGGAGGGCCCCGAGGGCGGGCTGCCTCCACTTCCAGGTCCTGAGCACCTTCTCAGTTTTCTCTGGGGGCTGCTCACGGAACTCAAGCCTGACACACACCTATGACACACTACATGACACACCACAGCCTGTCTCTGCCAGGTCTGACACACCACAGCCTGTCTCTGCCAGGTCTGACACACCACAGCCTGTCTCTGCCCGGTCTGACACTCCACAGCCTGTCTCTGCCAGGTCTGACACTCCACAGCCTGTCTCTGCCAGGTCTGACACTCCACAGCCTGACACACCACAGCCTGTCCCTGCCAGGTCTGACACTCCACAGCCTGACACACCACAGCCTGTCTCTGCCAGGTCTGACACTCCACACCCTGACACACCACAGCCAGACACAGGGCCTGACACACCACAGCCTGACTCAGGGCCTGACCCGAAGTCTGCCTCAACCTCCTCCACACGCCGCAGAGGACGTCGTAAGAGGGACGCCTCTGTTCACGCCACCGGGGGTCTCTGCGACGCTTCGGCTCCTGGTCTCATCACCGAGGGTCTCTGCGACGCCTCAGCCCCTGCGCACGCCACTGAGGGTCTCGGCGACGCCTCAGCCCCTGCGCACGCCACTGAGGGTCTCGGCAACGCCTCAGCCCCTGCGCACGCCACTGAGGGTCTCGGCGACGCCTCAGCTCCTGCTCACGCCACTGAGGTTCTCGGCGACGCCTCAGCTCCTGCTCACGCCACTGAGGGTCTCGGCGACGCCTCAGCTCCTGCTCACGCCACTGATGGTCTCTGGGGGACACCTCAGCTCTTGCTCACGCCCTGAGGGTCTCGCCCCCCTTGAGCTCCTGCTCACGCCACTGAGGTTCTCTGGGCGACGCCCGGGGGCCCTGCTCACGGGCCACTGAGGGTCCCCGGCGACGCTTCAGCTCCTGCTCACCCCACTGAGGGTTTTTCCCGCCGACCGCCTCAGCTCCTGCTCACCCCGCCACTGAGGGTCTCGGCTAGCCCTCAGCTCCTGCTCACGCCACTTGGGGGTTCTCGGCGACGCCTCAGGTCCTGCTCACGGCCCACTGAGGGTCTCGGCGACGCTTTTCAGCTCCTGCTCCCCCCCCACTGAGGGTCCCCCGCCCGCCTCAGCTCTTGCTCACGTCACTGAGGGTCCCGCCGACACCTCAGCTTCAGCTCCTAGCCTCCAGGGGTTCAGTGGGAAACTTGTCCTCATTCTGGCCTCTGAACCCTGCGACAAGGGGTTCGAGGAGGAAGAACCGCCGGATCCTGTCTTGGAGGGGTTCAAAGGACAGTTTGTCCTCGATCTGGCTTCTGAACCCAGAGATAAGGGTTCGCCAGGCTCTGCTTCTGCCTCTGAGGGTTCCCCAGGCATTCGCCGTCGCCCGCCTGAACTCTGTGCCTGCTGGGGACGACCTCCTGGTTGCCCGCCTGAACTCTGTGCCTGCTGGGGACGACCTCCTGGTCACCCGCCTGAACTCTGTGCCTGCTGGGGACGACCTCCTGGTCGCCCGCCTGAACTCTGTGCCTGCTGGGGACGACCTCCTGGTCGCCCGCCTGAACTCTAAGCCTGCTCGGGACAACCTCCTGGTCGCCCGCCTGAACTCTGAGCCTGCTCGGGATGACCTCCTGGTCGCCCGCCTGAACTCTGAGCCTGCTCGGGACGACCTCCTGGTCGCCCGCCTGAATTCTGTTCTTGTTTTTTGTTTCTGGTCCTCCTGCCATGACCCCCCACCGCCCGCCCTGTTCGGGTGTTTTTTTGTTTCTGGCCCTCCTGCCATGACCCCCCACCGCCCGCCCTGTTCGGGTTGTTTTTTGTCTTGCTCCACCTGGTTTTCACTCCATATATACACACCTGTTCAGTTGTCTCAACTCATGTCTTGTTTTGTGGACCATGCCATGCCTGTCAAGCCAGCCTGCTTCTGTTTTGTTCCTGCCTCTGCTAAGAGTGAGTTTTTGTTTAATTAAAACCCTAAGTCAACTACCGTCATGCTGCCTGCTTGTCTGCGTTCTGGGTTCCTCCGTAGTACAGACCTTAACACTTTTCATCTGGCCCTGATCACCGTTTGGCTTGTTATTTAAACAAACCAACTAAGTAGTTGTGCCACCCCTGGTGGCAAAAACAGCCTCAAGCATTTGTTATAACTGGCAATAAGGCGTTTACCTTACTAGGAAGGACTTTTGGCCCACTCCGCTTTGTAGAATTGTTTTAATTTAGCTCAATGGAGGGTTTTCAAGCAAAACTTATTAAATTTGGTTTGTAAAACTGATTGAACTGGCAAAAATTTTGTTATTTAATAAAAAGAAAAAACATAGAAATTGCACAACAAGTATCTGGTCATGGAGCACGGATAAAGACACAGGTATTAAACAGACAGGCAAACAGAAGAATCAAGCAGTAAACAATGAGAACCAGTGAGCATATATACTGATGTAGGGAAGGAAAATTATAAATGAACCACAAAAACTAATCAGATGAAAGGAAGAGCACCTGAGGCAGTGAGAAGGCAGAGCAGCTGAAAAAGGGAGATTAATTTACTAAAGTATAGCAGCAACAGACAAAAACCAGGGTAGTATCCAACAGAAATTTAACAGGAAATAATTCTTGGTGTATTAAGAACACTTAATCACAAACGAATAAACTAATAAGGAAAACACTTAGCAAAACACAAGGAAGCAAGACCTAAAGAACAAAATAAACAGCAAAGAAATGATCAAAATACATACACAAAAGAAAATCCAAACTCATACCTCAGGATTGTGACACAAATAACCTGTTTGTGATGATGTATCAGCATTTCAATCAGAAGCAAGACTTTGACAGGAAGAGACATAGAAAGCAGACTTCAGGTCTTGAAGCTGCAAGGCAGGCCAAAATTATCACACATATTTTACTACTGGTGTGATGTTACTTTTCTGGAATGCTAGTAGCTTTACGCTAGATATCTACCTTCCAAATAATTTATCTTTTGTCTCATCAGTCCACTGAATAAAAGCCTTGGGGATCATCAAAATGTTTTTTTTTTCTGGAAATGAGACATGGGACATGAGACAGTTTTTGTCCTGGAGCTCTGCCATGGATGCTATTTTTGTCCAGTCCAGTTATTGATGAATCATGAACTCAACCTTAACTGAGGACAGTATGGCCTGCAGAGCTCTAGATGTTGTTCAGGTTTATCTTTGGACTTCCTGGAAGAGTTCTTGCCTGACCCTTTAAGTAATATTTGGTAGGCTTCTTCACCACTGTTCCATGTTTTCTCCATTCTTATATAATTGCTCTCACTGTGGTCCAAAAGCCACAGAAATGTGTGACAGAAAAGCAAAAACAGAAGAAATCTGTAGGGGGGGGCAGATATTTTTTCCTGACTGCTGAATTTAGACATGCAAGTATTCTTGCTCAGGCAGTTCCCACCCATTTGACGTCAAATGTTAATTTTTTTATAAAACATATCTAAAACCATGCTAGTGCTGAACATAGTAAAGCAAGTCAAAATTAATATGTCAAAAAAATCTCTGAAGTGTTAGAAAGCAGCGGCCCTTCACCTTCCATCATCTCAAAAAGCATTAGGAGACCTTTGCCACCAGCATGATTTTGCTAAACTTATAAGACTGATGTTTTTTATGGATGCTTTCAGATGTTTGGCATTTCATCAAAACATAGTTGGAAAACATGGAGAATCAAAATATTGTTAGCCAGAAGAATTACAAATAGTTTCACCTCGGGGCATGGCGCCTGGTGTAGCAGTAGAGCGTGCAACCCATATAAGGAGGCTTCAGTCCTCAACCCAGCTGTCCCTGGTTCGAGTCCTGACCCCAGTGACCTATGCTGCATGTCTTCCCCCTCTGTCCACCCCACTTCTTATCTGCCTACTTTCAAAAAACAAAATAAAAAGCCAGAAGTGTCTCAAAACAAATCTTAAAAGAATTTCACCTTTACTGAACACTTAGTATCCTTACCATCTGAGGTAATTTAGAGCAATACGTCTAAAGAAGCGTGTTGCGAAAGTCAAATCTCATAGAGCTTTGGGAGGTAATGTCTCTGGAACTTATGCAGGTATAGAGCTGTACAGTTAGCTACATCTGTAATTTAGAAATCTTGTGCCCTCTGTGTCTTTGACAAAGTCAAAGCTGGCAACAGTTTCATTTTCCATCTTTAGCAGGAGCAGTACATGATATCATGCAGATAACCAAGCAATGCCTCAATCTGTTTTTCTTTAGTTTAGTTGGCTAAATTATCATTTAGTTACTTGTTAATTTAGAGTATCGTACTTTTATGTTTCATGTTATCAAGAGCGGACGTTTTAATCAGGTTTTTTGCTGAATCACCCTAATTAATTAATGGTATAATGTTATTGGCCAGGAGGCTTTCAGTGTCCAGTAATTAGTAGCTGAAAACAGGCTCAGTGAAACAAGCCTAAATTAGCATTTTGTTCACAACAGAAAAACAAATGTCTCTCAGCCTGCCAAATTCTAGTCTAGTGGCAAAGTAAAAACTTCCTTTTCTTCTGTGTAATCCTGGCTTTTCTTACTGTTCACAGAACACCAGAGTTATTTAGAGGCATGAATAATTACATTCTAGCATCAGCCTTTTCTCTGTGTGTAGCAGTTTATACCTCATTTGAGCTTCTGATACAGAGAACAAAATATCGCTTTAGTCAGTTTCTTGATCTCACACTGCATGAAAAAGGACAGAACCTGTTTTCCCTACTGTCTGATATCAAATCCATCTAAACTTTTCCTACATGACTCTAGATGTTTTTCCTCTTTCCCTGAACAAGGAAGTTGGTGTCCAAGTGTTGAGGAATTCCAATCAAAAATGCTATTTTTCAAAGAACAAAACATTTTATTTAATTGTTTAGAATTTTCCAAATAACTTAGATCCCAATCTATATCTACAGTATCACTGCTTGTGGTTCTGAATCCAACATGGGCCAGTTGACTCTGAAAAATAAAACCTGAGAGATTATGACCCCTGGTCAACCCAAAATTGCTGCACGTATAAGGGTCACATAATGACACTTACTGGTTGCTTTATTGTTTTTATGGAATCTCGCATAGAATGCCGTAATGAGGATGTGCAAAGTTAGTCGCTACATCATTGCTTCTTAAAATACATTATTTGTATCCATTTAGTCTCCGTGTAAATTCAGCTCTTGTGTGGTGGCCTGAGAGTTTGATAGAAAATATGAAGACCAAGGAACACCGCAGACAGGTCAGGGAGAAACTTTAAAGCAGTTAAGTTATAAAACATGGTAACTCTAGGGGAGCTGCAGAGATCCACAGCTCAGGTTGGAGAATTTGCTAAAACAACAACTATTAACTATGAGAAGGTGATCTGATCAAATGAGACCAACGTCGTGCCTGCCTGTAAAACCTTTTGTGTAGGAGAAAACACTACACACTGCACATTAGCCTGAAGACACCATCCACACCATGAAACATGATGGCGGCAGTATCATGCTGTGGGGACACTTTCTTTAGCAGGGACTGGGAAACATGTCAGAGCAAATAGGAACATAGATGAAGCTAAATACAAGGCAAACCTTTAAGAGACTGCATAATACTTCAGACAGGGTGGAGGTCCAGACCTAAAGCTAACTGAGAATCTGTGGTAAGTCTATGCCCTCCATCCAGCGTGTGTGAGCTTTAGCTATTTGGCAAAGAGTGAGCAAATACTCTCTAGATGTGCAAAGCTGGTAGAGACTTTACCCCAAAGATTTGCAACTGAAAACAAAATATATTGACTCAGGGGGGTGAATACACATGCACACCGCACTCTTTGGACCCTAAGTAAAACATTTTGAAAACATTTTCCTTATACTTTTACAATTCTACACTACTTTGTCTGTCATATAAAATTCAATTAAAATACATTTCCAAAACATCCCAGTATACAGTTTGAGGTTTCAGTGTGACTAAATGCAAAAAAATAAATTTAAAAAAACAGTTCAAGCTGTATGAGTACCTTTGCAAGGCACTTGATGTTTTCTTATCAAAAACTCCATTTGCATGTGGCTAGATGTGCAAACCCAGCAGGAAAATCTCTTTGTTAATGTTAACAAGGCCAGAGTGTCGTGCAAGTACCACAGAATGGAATCAATCATTCTTCATCTGACTTCCTTTAGCTAGATTCTGATTTAAGATTTTTATTTCTGCGAATGAAAGCTCAAACTGTGCAGGAACATTCTGAGTGTGTACCAGCCGTTTCTTTGGATCCGTATCAACTCCTAGGCAGGGGGACACTGCTCTGTCGGCTACAGCGGATACATTTCCTGCTCCTGGGCTTCCCGTCGCCTTTGTAGCCCCACACAGTACAGCTTGAGCAGGAAGATCAGCAGCAAAATGAATGGGTGGCAGAGGCAGCGGCGCCGAGGTGAACCAGAGAGATTAACTGGGAAATTGACACTGACAAATCTCATACATTAAGGCTTCCTGGGAGGCAGCTATCGGTGGAATAGGCAGCAGGTACTATATCCCATACATGAGGCTGGGCTTCTATAATAGTCTGCATGCTGGAAAGCCCTACCTTTCTGTGGTGGAAAGCACGACTGATAAGGAAGCCAGGTGTGCCCGGAGACTTTTCATTTGACTAATGTGTTTACAGCTAGAATAATGAATAGAGTGAAGGAGATGAGAGTAATTAGTTTGAGCTTTACCAGCTAAATAACAAAGCAAATACAGGCAAAACTGTTCCATTTCCCTTTGGACCTGATGCTTTTTTTCCTCCTCTCTTGCCTGCTTTAATGAGATAAAGCCAGCCTCCTTTGAAAAGGAGACCTAGATACGGTTGTTAGTAGCCTTTTGATCTTCTCTCAGGGTGTTTGCTTACATTTCGCCGTGTAATGAAGGACACAAACACCATTTACATCCATTTTCTGAGTGTCCACAGATGTTAAAAAACAGATAAAATATAAAAACTTTTTGCAACACAGTAAAACGTTTGTCTTAACTAAGTGCTATTGTGGCTTTAATTTTCCTATTCCCGCCTTATGCACGTATCCTTCAGTCCTGCGAGTGAAGAACCTAATTACCAAACACAAACACCTCTTTGGCCCCGGTAGTCACACCGCTTCTTGTTGACTCTGTCTTATTCTCATCGACTTAACCCTGCTGAAGAGGTTCATGGTGTGTTCCCTCTATCTTTATTTATTTCAGGTGGTGAAGTTGTTTTCCTGGATAGGTACCAGTGCCCTTGCCGTTGCCTGGCAACAAAGTCAGTTCATGGGACTTCACATCTTGGAGACTCCCACCTCCTACCCAGAAACCATCCTCCCGAGACATCAGGGGAAAGTTTAAGTGAACGTCGTCATGAAAGTAAGCGCCTTTTATGGTGACTTGTGAACATATTCACACCCCTTAAACTTTTACATATTAAAATGTTTAGTTTGATTTTATGTCATAATGTAAAGTGAAAGTAAAAAAAAAAGCATGGTTTTTTTAAAGTTTTTAAAAATAAAGACATTATATGTGTGGTGCGCACTTGCTTTCAACTCCCTTAACTGTGATACCCCTAAATAAAATCCAATGAAGACCTCTTAAGGTTTGTTAGAGAACATTAGTGAAAAAACAGCATCACGAAGCCCAAGGAACACAGCAGACAGGTCAGAGATAATGTTATGAAGATGTTTGAAGCAGGATTAGGCTCTAACACAATATCCCAAGCAGCAAACATCCCACAGATTTCTGTTTAATCCATCATCTGTGTGGAACCACGTTTAAAAATGGGAAGATAGATGGTGCTAAGATCAGGGGAAACCACACTTTTCAAATTCTTCATAGTAAAAAAATGTGGGACCGTGTGTTATTTTCTTTTCACTTCATAATTATGTGTTGTTATTGGTTGGTCTAACAACAATAATAAAATCGCACTACAATACATGATGTTATGTGACAAAATGTGAAGAGGTTTGGTATGAGTGCTTGATACTGTATTTTGCCAGGAACATAAAGAGAACCAGATTTTGGATGTAACTTTTATATAGAAAAAATATAGATCCTTCTACTGAGGGAATGTATTTTTAATTTATTTAACAGTAGCCCTGCACTACTGCATAAAGTGACGCTGAATTGCAGCATTTTGGCTGCAGCAGCTTTTCAAAGACCATTTTTCACTCAGAGGGGAGAACTCATCACACTTCACTGTGTTAAATATTCAAGGAGGCGTTGTGTTGTTAAAATAAGGCTCATTAGCACTTCCAGCCTTTTTTCAAGTTCCGCCTATCTCTTGTCACGCTCAAAAGAGCATCAGAGACATGTTATTCATCTGTCACATCCTGTGCACTCAAAGTGGGTCAGAACAGAATATTAGTTATGCCTCTCTGTCAAATTCAGACCAACTACAGTGCTATGGGTCAACACATTTGTAAACGTTACTGAAATGTCTTCTCATGTTTTTTTTTTTCTAATTCAATACAGATTTTTAATAAGATTTTTAAGGAAATACTTTTCTTCGCTTTCTTATAAAAAAAAATTTTTTCCCAGGTTTTTCTTCCTGTTTGGACCTGGTAGTAACGTGTCTTGTGGTAACCTGGCTTAATCACACACAAGTGGACAGCTTTAAGGATGACTGTTGACATCTCTCCTTACACCCAAACAAGCAGCCAGCAACACAGTCAGTTGGTCCACTCGTATTTCTCTAAAATCTCTAGTTCAGGCACATTCATCAAGTTGTCAACGAGACGTTAACACTGTTAAGACTTACCTGAATTTCATTTTTATGGAGGCTACAGATTTTTGGTGAAGCATTATGAAGTATATAACTTTATAGAAGCAATATCAGTTGTGATGCACTAATCAGAATTTAAGCCTGATCTCCAGGGTTCAGTAAGCTCCAGCATGTTGATACCGATTTCTGCCAACGTTAAGAACTATAATATAATCTAACAATATATATAATTACATCACTCTGCTGTCTGAGGGACCAGTCGCTATAAAACAGTTTTACTTTATTGTAAAACAAAGACAAAATTATTACAAAATTGATTGTATAAACTGTATCTTACAGTAGCAAATACCTTGGTTAGTCCAGCTAGCGTTATAAAAGCAGAATTCTCCCTACGTATTCTCTGGAGAGGGTAGACCTTTACCCAAATGTTGATATTTCTAAAAGGCTGCCAACATTTTGAGGTTCAGAATAGTCCATGACTGACAGGGGTTGAAAACGTGAAAGGAAGAAACGGACCGGTTTTACTGCTACACGTTTGGCCTTTCTGTTATCTAGACCAAATAAATATGGTCTTCATAATGACTGAGATAAAACTTCCATCGTTTCATATGTAGTCGACAGCAGTGAGGCCAGGTTTTTTAACAATGCCGTTTGTACAATGTATTTTATTTTCCTTGTTTTACCCGGAGACTACCAGATAAAAACTCTTTGGTTTAGGAGGTAGTCCCTAAATTCTATTTCTGTATGTTAGCCCAATCATTACCCTAACTGAGAAATGATTTTATCATTTATAATTACCGGATTTGTCGCAGTTTCTTAGACAGTTGCCGGTCGGTGGGCACTTATTTAAATGGTTATACATGTAATATTCTAAAAATGGAGGCAATCCAGTGAAACACTAACCAGCTAGAAGACGTAAACCCATGTAGCTTTTGACCTCAAACTGTGTACATTTTTCAGAGGCATCTTTTAAGAAGACTAATAATTTCACTAGCAGTCGGAACACGAACTGCTTCTCCTTTATCATCTCCACTGAATTCTTTAAATTGAGTTGCTTAGTTTTGTATAACCGGTTTTAGCATGTGTTGCAGCAGGGTGAGCATTATATGGATTTCATTGTGGAGTCAAATAGTTAGATTTAAAAAGAAAGCTAATCTTTCCTGCAAGAGTAGTTTGTTTTTCCATGTGCTGTGTTCGGCTAGGGCTTGCTGTGGAGCGGCAGTTGGTAAGGCGGTCTCAACCTGGAAGATCTTTGGATTGATCACCAGTCTGTTCATGTGTTGGAGTTCTTTGGGCAAGAACTGAACCACACCTCTTTCCTGATACCCCTGCTGTGTGATTCCAGAAAAAAGCACTAAATGCAACATATATAAAATCATGTGATTGTGACAATAAGGATCTTGCTAAATTGTTTTCTCTAAGTTTTACACAAATGGTTGAAAGGTACTGTATACAGTGCCATGAAAAAGTATTTGCCCCCCTATCAATTTATTGTTTTTCCTTTTTTGTCACTCTTAAATATTTCAGATCATCAAATAAATTTTAATATCAGACAACAATATCCTGAGTAAATGCAAAATGAGATATGAAAATAAATATTTCATTGAGTAAGGAAAAACAAATCCAAACCAAGCTCGCCCTGTGTAGATAATTGATTAAATCAAGAATTAACTGTACTCGTACTCGTACTCGTACTCATCGTCTTCCGCTTTATCGCGGGACAGCAGACTCAGCAGAGACACCCAGACGTCCTTCTCCCCAGACACCTCCTCCAGCTCCTCCGAGGGGAGCCCAAAGGGGAGTTCCCAGGCCAGCCGAGGACAAAAGTCCCTCCAGCGTGTCCGGGGGGCCGTCCCCTGGGCCCCCCTCCCGGGGGACGTGCCTGGAAACCCCTTTCCCGAGGGAAGGCGTCCAGGAAGCATCCGGAAAAAAGATGCCCGAGCCACCTCTTAAAACTGGCTCCCCTCCGATGTGGAGTTAAGAAAGGGCTCTACTCCGAGCCCTCCCGAATGGTCGAGCTCCTCACCCTATCTCTAGGGGAGTGGCCCGGACACCCTACGGAGGAAGCTCATTTCAGCCCCTTGTATCCGGGACTCGTTCTTTCGGTCATTTCCCCAAAAGTTCATGGCCATAGGTGAGGGTAGGAACGTAAAGGACCCGACCGGTAAAAAAAAGGGGCTTTCCCCTTTCGGCTCAGCTCTCTCTTCACCACAAAGGACCGGCACAGCGCCCCCCATTACCCCGGCAGGCCGCACCGATCCGTCTGTCGATCTCCCCGCCCCATTCTTCCCCTCACTCATGAACAAGACCCCGAGATACTTGAACTCCTCCCCCCTTGAGGCAGGAACCCCCCCTCCAACCGAAAGAGGACAAGCCCCCCTTTTCCCGGGTTGAGTACCATGGCCTCTGACTTGGAGGAGCTGATCCTCATCCCAGCCGCTTCACACTCGGCTGCGAACCGCCCCAGAGCATGCTGTAGGTCTTGGGAAAGGGGGGGCCCCAGCAGGACCACGTCATCTGCCCCCCCCCCAAAAAAAAAGAAGGGAAATCCACTGGTTCCCAAACCAGACCCCCCCGGCCCTTGGCTGCGTCCTTAGAAATCCTGTCCATAAAATTTTAAAAACAGGGAACGGGTGACAAAGGGCAGCCCCGCCGGAGTCCAACACCCCACTGGGAACAGGTCCGACTTAGTGCGGCAAGGGCCGGACCCAAAACTCCTGCTCCGACCCCGTACAGGGGCCCCGGATGGCCCCTGAATAAAGGGCCCCCGATTCCATACCCGGGGAACACCCCCCCCCCCAAGGGCATCACGAGGGACAAAAGTCGAATGCCTTCTCCAGGTCCACAAAACCCCAATGTGAACCAGGGGTTGGGCAAACTCCCCTGAGCCCTCGAGTACCCTGTAAGGGTATAGAGCTGGTCCAGTGCCCACGGCCCGGGACGAAACCCACACTGCTCCTCTGAAGCCGAGGGCCCCCCTTCGACTATCGGCCCCGGACTCTCCTCTCCAAAAACCCCGGGGTAGGCCCCTTACCAGGGAGGCTGAGGAGTGTGATCCCCCTGTAGTTGGGGAACACACCCTCCGGCCCCCCTTTTTATGAAGGGGGCCCCACCACCCCGGTCTCCCAGTCCAGAGGCACTGTCCCCCGGACCCGCCATGCAATTTTGAAGAGGCGTGTCAACCCCATGACAGCCCCACAAAACCCCGGATTTGAGGTACTCAAGGCGTATTTTCTCATCCAACCCCAAAAGCCTTGCCACGGGGGGCCCTTTTAACCCCCCCTCGGTGACTTCACCCGGGTGATGAAAGAGTCCAAACCCCGAGTCCCCAGCCCGGGTTTCCCCCAGGGAAAATGCGTGATGGCAGGGTTGAGGAGGATCCTCGAAGTCCCCTTCCACCCCCCGATAATGTGCCCCCAGTCGAGGTCAGCAGCCACCCACCCCCACTATTAAAACAGTGTTGGCGAAACATCCCTTCCAACTCCTGAGGGCCCCCGGACGGTTTTGCCAGAATCGTTTCGAAGGCCCGGGTTGGGTTTAGTCCTTTCTTCATGGCCTCACCGAACTCCTCCCCAAGGCCCGGGTTTTTTGCCTCTGCCACACCCGGGCCGCAGCACGCTTGGCCTCACGGTACCCGTCAGCCGCCTCAGGAGTCCCAAACCCCAACTACAGCCGATAGGACTCCTTCTTCAGCTTGACAGCATCCCTTTTACTTGCGGTGTCCACCACAAGGGTTCTGGGATTGCCCCTGCGACAGGCACCGCAGACCTTACGGCCGCGGTTTACGGGCAGCCACCCCACAAAATTGCGGAGAACCCAAATTTTTTCCCCCCCTCCATTTTGTCTCCAACATCCCCCGGAAGCTGGTCAAAGCTCTCCGGAGGTGGGATTTAAATACATCCCTGGCCAAGGGCTCCCCCCAGGCGTTCCCAGCAGACCCCCTCACTATGCGCTTTTGGGCCCCCTGCCAAGTTCTGTCCTGTTCTCCTCCTCCAGAGGGTCCAACTCACCACCAAGTGTGGATCAGTGGACCCCAAACCCCCTCTCTTCCCCCCGAGTGTCCAAAACAGGGCCGCCCGAAGGTCTGATGTACGACAACAAAGTCGATCATTGACCTCCCCTGCCTAGGGTGCCTTTGGTGCCAAGTGCACTGATGGACACCCTTTTGGGTTGAACATGGTGTTCTTTATGGACAATCCGTGCCCCAAAACAGAAGTCTAAAAACAAAAACAACTCGGATTCAGATCGGGGAGGCCTTTCCCCTTCCCGATCACGCCTCTCCAGGTTGTCACTGTCGTTTCCCACGTGGGCGTTGAAAGCCCCCAGCAGAATAATGGAGCCCCGGGGAGGGGCACTATCCAGCACCCCCGACAGGGACACCAAGAAGGCCGGGTACTCCGCACTACCCCCCGGGCCCCCGTAGGCCGAAAAAAAAACAGAGAACATCAGCAAACCCCCCCCCCAAGCCCCCCGGCCTCTCCAGAGGTCACTCCAGAGTAGAAGAGAGTCCAGCCCCTCTCCAAGGAGATGGGTTTCCCAGAGCCCACGCTATGCGTGGAGGGCGCCCCCCCCCCCACTATTTCCCCTAGTTCGATATCTCTCAACCTCCCGCACAAGCTCAGGCTCCCCTTCCCCCGCCCCCCAGCGAGGTTAACATTCCACGTCCCTGGGCCAGCCTTTTAAGCATCCGGGGATAGGGGGCCCGCGCTGAGGTCTCCACCTTTTTCGTCCGCCCCCCCCAATCCTCTTTGCCCCGGGTCCTCACGGTTTTCCCCCTGCAGGTGGTGGGCCCACTGGGGGATGGCCTCGCGTCTCTCGTTCGGGCTTGGCCCGGCCGTGTCCCGCGAGGAGCAACCCGGCCACCAGACGCTCTCCGACGAGTCCCGACCCCAGGCCTGGCTCCAGGGTGGGACCCCGGCTCGGACATTAACGACTCAGGAATGCAGGAAGCTCACAAGAGAACCCAGAACAACATCTAAAGCACTATAGCCCTCAATTGCCTGCGTTAAGGTTAGAGTTCATGATGCAACAAATAGTAAGAACCTGGGCAAAAATGACCTCCAAGGCTAAAGCTACTGCTGACCTAAAAGACCAAAGAGGCCCGTCTCACATTTGCCAGAAATCACATTGCTGATCCCCAAGACCACAGGGAAAATACTCAGTGTGCTGACGAGACAAATATTTAACTTTTTGCACGGTGGGCGTCTGGGTACATCTGGTGCAATATTAACAGCATTTTAGATTAATATTATTCCTACAGTCAAACACAGTAGTGATAGTGTTATGGTCTGGGACTGGTTTGCTACTTCAGGACCTCGTTGACTAGCCTTAGCTGAGTAACCCACAAATTCTGCTCTTTGCCAGGAAATCCTGAAGTAGAGTGTCTGGCCATCAGTTTGTGACCATACGTTCAAGCACACCTGGGGTATGCAGCAGGACAATCATCTAAAGCACACCAGCAAGTCCACTTCGGAATGGCTCAAAAAAAATCTAAATTAAGGTTTTGAAATAGCGTAAGAAACGTGTACAATCAATGCCGACTGAGATGGCATGCCCTTTAACGGATCTTCCATGCTTGTGAACCTTCCATGTGGGGAGGAGAACATCCATGAAACCCCTTTGGAGAACGATTTTCTTTGGAAATCGTTCTTCAAAGAAGAGTTTGAGAAACTGTCAAATGTTTCAGATCATCAAAATACAAAGCAGCAAAAACAGAAGAAATCTGGAAGGGGGCTAAATGCTGCTTCACAGGACTGTGTGTGAAGGAAGTTCTTTTCTGTGCAACTTGAACTGCAGGTTTAAATTTTTACTCTTTCACAGACCTTTGATATTCATCTCATCAGGACGGAGCTTCACCTTACAATTAGGCTGGGTTTACCCATAGGCAACCGATTAACATCCATTTAATCAATGCTTTCATAGTTCATGACCGAGTCTATCAAATTTTAATGCTGTTCTGCTGCTGAGTGCTTGTGTTTTTCATGCAAAGCCATAGTCTGAATTGATACTTTCACCCATACATTTCTGGCTGGAGTCTTTGAATGAAAGATCATTCAGTAACTTGCAATAGTATTCCCCCTTGCCATTTTCCATGTTTTGTTGCCTCACAACCTGGAATTAAATAGATTGTTTGAGAGTTTGACCCATTGCATTTACAGAAAATGCCTACAACTTTGAAGATGTATTATTTTTTATTGTAAAACAAACAACAAATAGAAAAATAAAATAGCATGAAACTTTAGAGTGCATAACTGTTCACCCCTTTAACTCAGGACTTTGTAGGGTCACCTTTGTGGCAATTACAGCTGCAAGTTATATGGATAAGTCTCTATGAGCTGCCACATCTTGCCACTGGGATTTTTGCCCATTCCTCAAGGCAAAACTGCTCTAGCTCTTTCAAGTTGGGTGGTTTTCACTTATTAACAGCAATCTTCAAGTTTAGCCACAGATTCTCAATTGGATTGAGGTCTGGACTTTGACTAGGCCATTCCAACACACTTTAACCACTTGAGTGTTGCTTTAACAGTATGCGTTGGGTCATTGTGCTGCTAGAAGGTGAATCTCCGTTCCAGTCTCAAATCAAAGACAGACTGACAAGTTTTGCTCCAGAATATCCCTGTATTTAGCACCATCCATCTTCTCTCATCTCGAACCCTCAGGCCCTGCTGCTGAAAACATTCCCTCAGAATGATGCTACCACCCCCATGCTTTACTGTGGGAATGGTGTTCGTATGGTGATAGGACGTGTTGGGTTTGCGCAAGACATTTTTATTAAAGTCTAATCTGACCAGAGCACCTTTCTCCATACATTTGTGACAGGCCGTGGCAAAAACAGGAACAAGTCTACCTGGGGTCATTTTGAGTTATTTATAGATCCTGAAAGAGGAGTCTAAGCTTTCAAATGATGTCAAACTTGTGGAAATCGAAAAAGAATTGAAGAAGATATGACCATGTTGGCACTCTCCAAAGTACTTCAAGGAGATAAAAGGCTTCAAAGTTTTGTTAGAATCACCTTGGAAGCTGGGCGGTAGCAAAAGCTGGTAATGTGAATAACTTTGTATAGCTTGCTGCAACACCTCCCCCAACAATGTTTGTCAAGAGAAGCTTTATTGACTGCACTGTCATTGAACTCACGGAACTATTTTTCTATGTAAAGATAATTTACAGCACTGCATTAAAATATTTGTGTGGTTTAACAAACATCTTTCAACTGTCCAAATTGCAACACCAAATTTAATGGTATCACACACACAAGAAAAACTAAGTAAAAAGTTAACTTAAAACACTTGACATTTCTCAATTTTAAAAATGTCGACTGTTTAAGTTTATTTTTTTAAATTTCTGCTAATCTATGTTATTTTTGTCTGCAAATTGCATCATGACTGCAACTTGGTCTGAAATGAACATGTTGATACATTGTTATCCCTGCTCTTTTTAATTGCTCTTTTTGTTTTTAAATTTTCAAAAAAAGTGTTTTATGGGCCATTTTAAAATACAAAGAAATCCAACCAGTCGATCACTCAATGGGTGGGACAATAAGACAGCAGTTTGGGGGTTGGTGATCAATGTGCGTGTCTGATCAGAATGCTGGTATGAATAGAGCCATGGGTCAATAGTTTCTGAACAGGGGAATGCGGGGGACATTCTGAACAGGGAAAGCAAAGGAAATATTTCTCTCAGCTTTTAACATTTGACTGGTCAGGTTTACATGAACTTGTCCGCTTCACTGAAAATACATGATTTATTTTCAATATGATGCATCATAATAGTTTTTTTTTAAAGTTGTCAGACTCACCCCATTAGAAACTAAGAGGTATTCCTGCAGACTTCGACGCCTCCTCCAAATAATTTATACTTGCGGGTTTTCTTTTCGTCGGTGTCTTCTTGGTGGATGTTGTCATCACTGAAGTTTCTACTGTACACTGGTTTGCTTCAAGATGTCCAATGATTCTCATGTCCTACCACTCCCTTTCTGCTGTTAAACAATCCATCCGTATGTTGTACATGACCTCTGGAGAAAGTTTGCGGCCACAGGACTGTGTCCCAAGTGACGAATTCTCCTTTCTTCTCCGTAGCATTTACAGTCAAAGTTACTGAACTTCTCCATTATGCTGTTGTCTTCTTCAAATGTTGTGATGGCAATAGCTTCTGATATCTTATGTTTTAGCTCCTCTGCCGCTAGTCCAAAGCTTTCTTCGTCATCCTCGTCTTGGGTTAACTTCAGCTGGAAAGTAGGAATGTTCTCCAGTTATGCATTCGCTATCATCAATCTCTTCCGCTTCATCTCCTTCAGATTCAAAATCTGAAGAGAGCCCGGCGTCATCATTAACATGTACTCCCACAGCCTGCTTGGTCCATCTTGAAGAAACACATTCTTTTTCAAATAGCAGCTGCTTTAAGTAGCCATGTGCTTACTTCAAGCACGCAGCTTATTGGCTGTCACGGATAACAAAAGCCAGTGCGTAGTCAAACAAAGCCGCTATATAAATGAGCTGTTATCTCTCCCCCACATCTCTCTTGCAGATGTGGGCCAGCTGGGTTTTACATTGAAAACAGGCTGAGTTTAAACACAAAATTTACCATTTTAAAACCCTGGAAACAGTCATTTAGAGCACTGAGTGGTTATTTCATAACTTCAACTCGCACATTTTGCAATAAAATTAAAATCACTCTATTCTCCAAAATGGATGGTTTTTCCTCCGTATGCGCTCTGCCGACTTGTTTCTACTTTTCTTATTGCACGTCACATTTGGGTAGTCGTCCACGTGCCTTTTGGCAAGCTTAAAACATGTCTTCTTATTTTAACACTAAGTAATGGCTTTTTTCTGGCTTCTCTTCCATAACGCCCAGCTCTATGGAGTGTATTGCTTATTGTGTCCTATGGACAGATACTCCATAGGACCACACTGCTGTGGAACTCTGCAACTCCTTCAGGGTTACCGTTGGTCTTTGTGCTGCCTCGCTGATTAAATGGCCTCCTTTCCCGATCTGTGAGTTTTGGTGGGCGGCCTTCTCTTGCCAGGTTGATGTGGTACCATGTGCTTTCCATTTGAAGATGATGGATTTGATGGTGCTCCAGGGGAACGTAAAAGATTTTGATAAATTTTTTTATAACCCCACCCTGACCAACAACTTTGGTCCTGACTTGTTTGGAGAGCTCTTTGGTCCTCATCGTGTGATGCTTAGTGGTGCTGCAGCCTCTGGGACCTATATTTTTTTATATAAATATTTTTTTCTCACTTCACCTCAACAATTTAGACTATTTTGTGCAGATCCATCAAATAAAATAAGATTAACAACATTTTACTCACTGGCTAGAATATAACAAAATAGGTAAAATGCCAACACTTGCATGTCACTGTAAATGTATTCCTGCTACATGCAACCTTCACACAACAGTGCTCCAAAATATTAGGAAGGAATTATGACTCGTGGGCAGACATCCTTGGTACTGCAAAATAATTTCACAAGGCCAAATGCTGAGAGCCACTGATGACCCAGTTGCTTGCTCTCTCTCTCCACGGACTTGGCATTCAGGTTGCTGTGCCACACTGAAGCATGTCAGGGGTAACATGCTACCCCCAAATTGCTGGAGTCACGCTGGGCCTCTGAGATGTACGATTAACCTGTGCCCTGATTTGATATGCAGTAACCAGAGCCAGGCGCCGAAAGAGTGGACCGAACTAGAATCATGGAGGAGGGTGGAAAGGATGAGAATAGGAAGAGCACAGAATCTCAATGCATGTACGTATGTTCATGATGTGCAAAATAGAGGGTTTTGGAAAGGTTGAATGTGCTGAAACAAAATGCATTTGCCAAATGTTTTTCCTATGACCTTCAACAGTATGGTTTCTCACTAAGCATCTTGCCAACCCCTTGAGAGCTCCAGTGTGAATAAAAAGAAATTCAAAAAGGGGGTGGGTGAATGTGACATTCACTTTGAAAAAAAAAATTAAATGGCAGTGGTGATGCATAAAGCATTTTCAGCTTTGTTGAATATACCATTGATCATTTCACTCTAGCTCCAGGTCAGTGTTCCACGTTTTGAACAGGTATTCTATGCAAGAAACGAATCAAGAATGCACATTTCATGTTGGAAGTAATTTAATGAGCTGCTGCTGTTGGATTAAGCTTTCCTGGATGTTTTCATAAGCAGTTTCAGGAAAATTACATGAACGGATCCAGACTGGTTGTTTATTCCTTTGAAATAAAGCAACGTATGGAGTGTCTAGACACATTTTTTTCTTATTTTTATCTAGGAGTCTAGCTAATGAAATTGCTCTTTTTTATGTCACAATGTGTTTCAGTGGGTGACAAGTCTGCAGAAGTGAGCAGTTGGGTACCTGGATTTCAGATGAAATGTGACCCCCAACCATCAGATGTATGTGGACATCTTTATGAATTTTTTCAGTTTGGCCATTCATTTTCCTAATTTAGCCCAGAAAAAATACATTTAAAACTGTTGTTTTAGGTCAAATTATAATTTCATTTCTAAATTAAGGTGCTGAAATTCAGGTTTACTTGGCCCATTTAAACAATCCCAAAGATGCTGTCACATTGTTTATTTTCTATGTGTGTCTATATGATAGTTTTATTTTAATCTGAGTGTGAAGAATAAAGCACATTTTAGGATTTAAAAAGTAATTTCATAATTTTGTATGTCTGTTTTCGGTAATTTGCTTATGATGGGGCGTATTGTGTGTGTATTGGGATAAAGGGTGTCAAATATACAGTGCACTACTGGGTAAGGAGAGCGTGATTTACTTTTTTTTTTTACTATGTCAGCATCTGTTTTTTTTTTTTTTTTTCAAAGATCACATAACCATCTTGGGCTGAAAGTATGCTATATACAGTCTAGGATGGTCCTGAAGTTGTCAGTTAATTATTAGCTGAATAAATGAAATATTAGGCTTGCATATAACATGGTATGGTGAGATAATGTTTATTAGTGCAGACAAAGCATATTATAAGATTAGGTAACATTATTGGGTAATTGCTGTGCTGTTTGTCAACATTTTATAAAAGTGGTGTGTGTGTGGTATATATTAGGTGTAAAAATTATGTGACTATTCGACTTTCCTGGAGATCAAATTGTGTATATCACAGTTTCAGGTTCTGTACCATCATTTACTTACAAGATTCCTACCTTTGACAGGTATTTAACAACTGTTCAATTCTATTTAGATATCAGTTGACATTTTAATGTTTATGACTTTTTACCTTTCAATTTCATATTTCCACCTTTTCAGAAGGCGGGGTGTTTTTTTCAGACATTTTGTCTGGCAGAAAGACTTGTTTATTGATCCAACTTATGCCATGATTTGAAACAAAATGCATTTTCAAAACCACTTAAATGTTTCTTCATACTGTTACTGGGGTTTAAACTGCAAACTGTCAAGACAGCTGTGTACTAAAGCTGAAAGAGGAAAATTCTTTATGACTTGCATACTAGAGAAGCACCACTGACCACTGTTTTTAGCATAACGCTATGTAGAGTACACATTTACAGCAAGCTACCAGAATTTACCCGTCTGCCAGTATAATAAACAGCCTACAGCAGGCTAACCACTAAAGCCACCATTACTTAATTAGGCTCCAATGTTTCTTAGTACATCATGCTATGGAAATGAGTGTGCACATATAAGTTGGAAAATGCAGGTACAGAACAGCATGTCCATCTTTATGACAAATTAGCCCTGCTTAATTTTGCCAGGAAATTCTTAGAAATTGGTTGAAATCGAGTCTATGAAGGTCTTAAAATAGAGACATACCCCAGACTTCTCCCGGAAAGTGCTCATGTTTTGGTCATTCCATTATCATATCTCCCACTGCCAAAAACTAAGCTACAGTACAGTTTCATACCTCAATGTGAAAAACTGTTCAAAGATCGACTCAGCAATGCTTTCATAACATCAAGATCAAATAAAAACGTTGTAGGCTCTCTTGGTAAATTATACTAGGGAAAGATGTGGCAAACAACTCATTGAAGCAGAAATGACAACTCAAGTTTGAGACTCTAACTCAAGGTGCACTCAAGTCATAAAAGACTTGAGACTTGACTTGACTTAACTTCTTATTTGGACATCTGAAAGAAATGGAGACTGCACTTGGACAGCCATTACTTGTGAACATCTCTGTCTTATAATATCAGCAAGATTAGAAAAGCTTGATATTCTTGGTTTACCATATTAAACTAATGCATAGAGCAAATAAATGACAGTGACTTAGTAATACTTGTGTCAACTACTTTCTGCCTACATTGATTTACAGTTAAATAAAAACTAATTGTGTTTTCACTGAAAAGCAGAATAATGCTAAATTAAGGAGTGATTGAAGATAGCACATACAATAGATATACATTTAGATATGTGAAATGAAAATTTGTGAAATTAGGCACAATGGGGCATAACTGACCACTAGATGGTGACAAAATGCTTTAAATATGATCTTGGTTTGTATGGTATATGTATCAACAGGCATTAAACTGCATTAAGACCAAAACTGGTTTTGGGCAAGTATTTTGCAACAGTCCAAAAGAGTTAGAAAGATTTATTGTGCCTGTTTACTACATTTATTAAACTCTTATTGAAAGGTTGTGGAGCACCCATCAGAATTTTTTACTACCTTTCGGCCCTTACTTCAAATCTTACATTTTCTATAAGGCTGTTAATTTTTTCAAATCCAATATATGTTCCACATATAGAAAGGCTGAAAGATCAATAGGATTTAACAGAGCACCTTTGCTGTAATACATTCAGCCTTCCTGTTGTATGCTAAAAGTCTTACTCTCTCTCAGCTGGAATGAACCTCAGACATGTCTCGATATTTCATAGATTAGCGAACTTTGAGTCTTATTCACTCAGTAGCAGCAACAACACACTGAAGTGTGTTGTTGTCAGTGCAACCTGATGGTGAAGAGTATGGTGCATTCTCTGATCAGAAAAAGATCAGATTTTTGAGTTTCTTAACGGCTGGTCAAAAGTTAGGGCTGATTAAGCAAAAAAAAAAAATCATCCAATTCTAGCAGCTCTGTTCTCTGTGAATCTCCTAAAAGAAAAAAGAAAAAAAAACTAGTGTCACAAAAGTACTGACGGTCTAAGATGGAGGAGCTGAAACTACCTCCATTAAAAATTTTCTACAGCTGCTCATATAAATCGTTCAGTTCAATCATATGCGGTTGACCTGTTCTGTCACTTGTGTGTAACAAGTACAGGTTGATTAACTCTTGTAATCCCAAAAGGGAGACTACAAACCCTGCAGTAATTATATAGTAAAGAGGGTTTTTGTAACATAAGTCTCAGATGTCGGTCATGTTAGCTCACTTTTTTGTGCTAAATTTCCCATCAAGTTTTATAAAGGACAGCTTCCATGTTGACGTGACCCTCTTAACACCTTAATTTTGACCTAATTCCTGCCTATATTTCTCAGTGTCACTCTGCAGCTTGTGGTATGTCTGTTCTATCACCACCATCTCTCTGTAGGCTGTAACCATTAATATCATTTATGGGCTGTATATACAATCAGGCAGACAGGGGACATGCACACAAAGAGTTACAACATGGAGCCGAGGAGAGACGCAGTTGAATGATCTGGCCTCCGGCAAGATGGCATTCAATCACAGCAGACAGTCAGGCCCAGGGGAATATACAAACACACACACACACACAAACGCACACACACAAACATAACACGTTTTACAGAAATAAGGTGACATTCATAAGAATTCACAAAGCAATTTTATTAGCACTCCTGTGAAACCCTCCCCCAGCAACTGTCACCCATTAATTATAAATGTGAACTCATAACACAGTTAATTACTGCCTCAAATTGTCTTTGCAGCCTGTGGATCCACAGCCGTTTTTTACAGGGAAATTATGAACTCAGTGAAAAGTATGACAATCATGATGATTGATGATGTTTGATGTTTGATGATTGATGATGTTTTCCTGCAGTCCATTCATCTACGCCGGGCATGGGCGGAGTCCGTGGAGAGGGCCATCAATTTGATGGCAGCAATGAAAGGCTCACATTTTCTCAAAGTGGTCAACAAATAAAACAGTACCGTGAAAATCCTAAAACAGTTTGTTATAATATTGTGTGACTGACTAGTTAAACAGTGTGCACGAAACCAAAATACATCCTTTGTTTTAGCTTATCTTTATTTCATCAGATACACAAGGACTCCCTCCAGCCTTTCCTTTTCAAGCTTCTGAGTTTTTATAAAATTCTCCTAACTGACCCAGATTGATGCTCTTATTTAGTGAGCAGGACTTTTGCTCATGCATGTCTTTCCATTCCAGTGACCACCCTCTGCGTACCTCCTTCTCACGCCTCATTGCCCTCCGGTGGTCCACGGTGTGCTGACTGGAGCGTTAGCTCTCATCCCCCATATCCACCTGTGTGGGTGATTGAAACAAGAGCAAGTTCTTGTCAGGGCCTCGGCCACCATGTAATCGAATTCTGCCTCGTTTCATGGAGTGCAACAAAGCATGGCACTGGACAGAGGGTAAATATACTGAAGAGTTTAGGACAAAACTAAGCTACGAATTCTCAATAAAAAAAACACTTATAAATTATATTATTCAATGTCATTTAAACACACAGTGCCGCTGCTATAGTAAAATACTGACCTTGCTGTGTTTTGTTTTGTTTCAGCCCATAGTAAGTTAAATTCCTGAACAGTTTGAACATGCCATTAGGTTAGAATGAATGCAGAAGGATGTTTAGATGCGTTGACGATGTTCAGTTTGACCGGCTCTGACTAGTGGTTCACTTGTCAGAAACTCAAAAGTGTAACTGATTGAAGATGACTCAAAGGTAACTATTTTCAGTATTGGTGTGGTGTCTAAAGAGAAGTCAAAGAAAGAGCAGAGATGTAAAAAGCTTTCTCAAGGGAAACAGTTTTTTCAAAGACATGATGAGGCATGTCTGTAGTTCATTAGGCTGTGAGATAGTGGGAGAGAGCAAGACTGTCAGCTGATAACAGTAAGGCTGAACAGTGTACACCAAAGTAGCTCCTTTTTATCTTTTGGAGCTTTCAATCTGTGTCATTAAACATGCTAGAGCTGATATTTGGCCGTGTTCTGGAAATCTCTGTGATTTTGGGTAGGGGTCTACATTGTCTGGGGAATACACTTGGAGTCTGCTGTGACAGTGATGCTAATTGCGTTAATCTCTTATATGCTAAAGACAGCTAAAAATCTCCATAAACTCCAAAACTCCATAATCATGGAACCACTACCAAGCAAAAGGTCAAAGTTAGATGGTAGTGTTAGGAGAGCAATATTCACGACTATCAAAATACAGGAAAAACATCTCTTTTGAAAAAATGTAAGAGATTAATAATTACAGACAGCAGCAAAATAGTGTGTAATCCATTCATCCTTCCATTTCTATTCACATTGTGTCCTTGCAGGGTTGCAGGGGCTGGTATCTATCTCCAACAGTCACTGGGCAAGAGGCAGGGTACACCCTGGGCAAGTTGCTGTTTATCCCCAACAAGATTGAGACGAACAGGACAGATAACAATGCATGATTTTGAAAAAATGTCAGCATTAATAGGTGGTATAATCCCTCAACCTCCTTTCTCAGTGCCATTCAAAGTACAGCGGAACTTTAAAGATCACTTATTATTGTGCAGCTGTTAACGACCTAAAGGCCATTCTACTAAAGACTTGAGGTTGTGTAAGGATGTAGACTAAATTTTATACTTCAGTTCTGTGCTTCATAGAAGTACAAAAACTAAAGGACATATAGTGTTGGTTTAAACCAAGGAACAACGCAGTCATTTCAGGTCAATTTACTTTCTGTAAGTTTCCACTATGGGCTAACCAATGGGGCAAAATTAGGGAAAATATTTATTGCAACTTGGGGTTGTATGGAATGTGTTTATGAGCTGTGAAGTGACGGCAAAAAGGAGGAAGTCTGTTTCATCTGCAGTGAGATGGAAATAGGGCACCTTGTAACAAGACTGCATTGAGCTTTGGGCCTTTTTGTGTGTGCTCTATAATGTAGCTGCCACAAAGCAATCAGAATGTTTATTTTACTCAAAGACTGGGCATGAGTTTGAGTATTACTGGCTTATGTCATTAATATGACAAAATTATATAAACTTCAGTGTTGGAATAAATTTGAGATAACATTATTTTTGTCATGTATTAGAATTTTTGTTGATGCTGTGAAAGCAGGTAGAGTGGAGTCAAATGGGTTCATTAAACTAAATCTAAAAGCTGCTAAGAATAAACCATTCAGAGAAACACAAGGAGCGCAAAGGGAACATATAGGAACCCATCAAAACTGGAGGATTTGGTAATGAACTGGAAAAACCAAGAACTGTTTGTATTGGGAAGAATTGCTCCTGGATAGAGAGCAGGTGAGTCTAATAAACTGAATGTGAACAGCTGTGGATATAATGACTAAACACAAGTAAACAACTTGACTAATGTAAGAGTAAATACAAGGACAAAGGTGATGAAGAAAGTCAGGAAAACATTTTTACAACAAACTACAGGAAGTAAATAGAACAAGAAAAAACAGGTTACCACGGTAAATCAATCAAAACAGAATCTAAACCAAAACATACAAAACCCTAAGTAGAGAACAAAACTGAAAATTGAACACAAAGTGCATAACCCCATTATAAAACCTACCAACACATCGCCATCCACCAAACCTCAAAGGCTGGGCAGAAAAGCATTAATCAAAAAAGCAGCCAGGAGTGCCTCAGTTGTTCTGGAGGAGCCGCAGAGATTCACAGCTCACGTGGGAGACCATAAGTCCTCTTTCTAGATTGATAAAATTCATGTAGGTGACACAGCAAATATGTGGAAGAAAATGAGCCATGGTCAGAGGAGAACAAAATTTTACTTTTTGGTACACCTAAATACTTGAAGCCGTTACTGCAGTGAAAAGTTTTTCTATGCAATCTCAAGAAAATACATTGAAGTTTGTGTGAATGGCTGTCTTCAGCATGAAAGGAAAAGTTTGGTCTCTACCTTCCTACATAAAAAAAGAACACATATTCTTGTCTTTCTCTTTAGAACTCCTGTGTTTTGAGGATAAATGTGACTGCTCATGCTGCTGTAAGACATTGCAGGTAGCAATCCACCGAGGCAGACTCTGGTTGCTGGCCTGGTCGCTTTTGGCTGCTGTAAGGAGATGGATTCTCAATGCAGGGCTCACTCCAGCTACTGTGCTTAATGGGTTTTGCTCCCCAGGACATTGTTACACTCTAAAGGTCATCATAGTTTAAGCTCTTGCAGAGCACCTCTCAGCCCTTGCTGATTTGCTCCTCAACTGCTTTGGTGAGGTATAGTTGAAACAACATTTTGCTGTTTGCTCTAATTGCTGAAAAGGAACATGTGGTTATTATTACTTTTTTTGCTGCTGACATGTCAGGAATTTCTGCAGTAAAAGATATTTTAGTCCTGGCAGTTTTATTGTTGTCAAAAACACTTTTCAATTCACAGAGAACGATTCACCCATTCCATAAAGTGATACTAGATTAATAGTGTTGTTATGTTCAAGATAGAACACGCTACGTCCGATGGCTCTAAAGGCTCGTTATTCTTTTTATGAAAACTAAGGCTACGTTCACACTGGAGGTCTTAATGCTCAAATCAGTTTTTTTCAGATATCTGATTTTTTTCTGTGGTCGTTCACATTACTTTGAAAATGTTGCGGCTCCAAACTAACCCGGATGCGCATAATAACAGTACGAATGTAATCAAGCGCAGCACAACACGGAGAAATACAGGGGTTGGACAATGAAACTGAAACACCCGTCATTTTAGTGTGGGACGTTTCATGGCTAAATTGGACCAGCCTGGTAGCCAGTCTTCATTGATTGCACATTGCACCAGTAAGAGCAGAGTGTGAAGGTTCAATTAGCAGGGTAAGAGCACAGTTTTGCTCAAAATATTGAAATGCACACAACATTATGGGTGACATACCAGAGTTCAAAAGAGGACAAATTGTTAGTGCACGTCTTGCTGGCGCATCTGTGACCAAGACAGCAAGTCTTTGTGATGTATCAAGAGCCACGGTATCCAGGGTAATGTCAGCATACCACCAAGACGGACGAACCACATCCAACAGGATTAACTGTGGACACAAGAGGAAGCTGTCTGAAAGGGATTTTCGGATGCTAACCTGGATTGTATCCAAAAAACATAAAACCACGGCTGCCCAAATCACGGCAGAATTAAATGTGCACCTCAACTCTCCTGTTTCCACCAGAACTGTCCGTCGGGAGCTCCACAGGTCAATATACACGGCCGGGCTGCTATAGCCAAACCTTTGGTCACTCATGCCAATGCCAAACGTCGGTTTCAATGGTGCAAGGAGCGCAAATCTTGGGCTGTGGACAATGTGAAACATGTATTGTTCTCTGCGGAGTCCACCTTTACTGTTTTCCCCACATCCGGGAGAGTTACAGTGTGGAGAAGCCCCAAAGAAGCGTACCACCCAGACTGTTGCATGCCCAGAGTGAAGCATGGGGGTGGATCAGTGATGGTTTGGGCTGCCATATCAAGGCATTCCCTTGGCCCAATACTTGTGCTAGATGGGCGCGTCACTGCCAAGGACTACCGAACCATTCTTGAGGACCATGTGCATCCAGTGGTTCAAACATTGTATCCTGAAGGCGGTGCCGTGTATCAGGATGACAATGCCCCAATACGCACAGCAAGACTGGTGAAAGATTGGTTTGATGAACATGAAAGTGAAGTTGAACATCTCCCATGGCCTGCACAGTCACCAGATCTAATATTACTGAGCCACTTTGGGGTGTTTTGGAGGAGCGAGTCAGGAAACGTTTTCCTCCACCAGTATCACGTAGTGACCTGGCCACTATCCTGCAAGAAGAATGGCTTAAAATCCTTCTGACCACTGTGGAGGACTTGTATATGTCGTTTCCAAGACGAATTGAAGCTGTATTGGCCACAAAAGGAGGCCCTACACCATACTAATAAATTATTGTGGTCTAAAACCAGGTGTTTCAGTTTCATTGTCCAACCCCTGTAGGTGTTATGGTTTAAGTGCACAACAGAAGCCATTTGTTGTGTCAGCGGGTGCTGTGTGGGAAACACATGAATAAAAGGAGAGTGAAGCTCTGTATTGTTCCGTTTTAGGGAGATCTGATTGCCAATTCAGCACAACAAACTGTTTGGATGCGGAGACAGAGCCAGCAATGGTGGGGCAGGAATGTTAACAACTTTACAGAGACCAAGTTTATTCAGAACTATCATGTCGAGGGCAACTTTTAATCATATATGCACCTCTCCTCTCAACTCCACAGGCAGAAGACTTGATGCAATCCAGTGTATCGGACTGCAGCAGAGGCAGATCATCAGATGCTCGGTGACCTCGATAGCATTTTAAAGTCCTCTGTTTGAACGGTTGTATTCAAATTTTACAATACGACCTACGTCCCACATCCCGACCGTTCCTATGAGCCTTTCAATTAGGCTTGAATAAAGTTTTATCTCTGTTTATTAACAAGCTCTAATATCTCGCTGTCTCTCTACTGTGCAGTACTATTCTAGTCTCTCATCTGGTTTGCTAACTGCTACCGTTTCCTGCTGGGTGGTGCAAAGTTGTGACGAATGTGATGGAAAGTGACGTCAAAGTCACATCTAATGCGCCTGGTCGTTCCCAATGGAGTCAAATTCCAAAAAATCAGATACGAGTCGGATTCAGGATCACACATGAATGTGGCTCAAATGTGACTTGAAAAAGTCAGATACGGGCCAGATATGAGCGTTCACACCTGTTTTAAAAAGTCTGACCTGGTCACTTGACCCGCAGAAAATCTGATTTGGGCCACATTTGCCTGCAGTGTGAACGGGACCTAAAAGGTTTTTAAAAGAGAGGCTATAAGAACTTTTTTTTCTTGTTGATCATGTTCTAGCTGAACAATGAACAGAATCACCAAGTCTCTTTTGAGTGCAAGCTTTCTCAGACCATTAAAGAACGGTACAGTGGCTTTTTTTCTGTTATTTGGGTGCCATGATGTAATGATTGCTTTAGAGTCGGAAAAAGAACAAGGGTTCTTAGAAAACCTTGGAAATGGCAACAAGAAAGAGCTTTAATGGATGGTTTCTTCATGCTACAGCAGCAAAAAGAAGCAGCTGTGTATGTAGCATGAACTTTGGAGTATAACATTCTTTTCACTGTAACGTAATAAAATCTAAATTTGGTTTCATACTTTTTGATATTAACATAGTTGCATTGAACATTAAGTCTGAGTTGGCACAGGAACAAAGTGCTTATTTACTGTTTTTTAGCAAGAGATCTCGTGAAATCCCCATTAATATTACAATATTATTTATGATATTAACATGCTATGATATTTTAAGTCAAGGTGAAGTTTGTCTTGCCAATTGCTGTCTGGTCGCTTTACTTATTTGAGTTCCTGTTATGAAATGTGAGCTACTGTGAGAGCGAGAGCTCAAAGCTTGACACCCTGCTGTCTCTTATTTTGAAGTAAGAGAGGAAGTAATTCTTGTTTGGTGTTGGTAGCTTTCTATTGGTAGTAAAGGCCATCTAATCATCTGTGGTTCAGGATCTAAAATCTTTTTACTGATGAAGCCAACAGGAGTTGGTGACTGGTGAAAAAACAGGTTTCAGAGCTCTGAAGTTGCAAAACAAAATTCATCTAAATAAATGTTTCTGCACATATTCTCATTTCAAGGTTACTTTAAAATGAATTTGCAGAAGGAGTAGTTTGTTGTGTCAATGAAAAAAAAATTAAGGATATAGAAATATAATGTAACCACTATTTCTCAGATTCTTAGACAGCATTACTGCTCAATCAGATACACCTGTTACTCTGGCCAGAAACGCTTTGTTGTCTTTTTTTAGAAGACATTTAAAGAGTGAAAGTCATGGTTACGAGGTGTGGCGTACCATCAATATACTTGGAAATAACCATAGAAGTTTATGTAAACAACCATCTAATTTAAATGTAACAATGGTTAGAGAATAGTGTTCATGTACTGTGAAATTTTTAAACCTGGAGTTTCCTCTTTGGAAATGTCAATTTTTGAGCCAAAAGCTAACACATTTACCGCTGTTTCATTAAAGTGGAGACCCTAAGAGAAATATGGGATATTAGCTGGTCATAACCTTCTAATAGAACCCCACTTCAAAATAACTGAAGTGCAAGAAGCTTTTGAACCACAGAGGAACAGACTTTGAAGCGGGAATGGAAAAAAAGACCCAGTGAAAGCCGCTGTGTGAGCTGGCAAGTTCCTGCAGTGCAACAAGGACAGGAAATGTTTTAAATCATTGTAAGAACTTTGAAAAAAATGTCAAATATAAAAACATACCACAGAACATTAGAATGTAAAATAAAGTAAAAAAAAAAAAAAACAGACCACAGAAAAAGTTCAGGGTTCAGTTATAAATAAATAATCGTAATCTTTGAATATCTCACACAATACAATTAAGACGTTTTTGGAGTCCACTGCAGTAAATAAAGATCAGATTGAGAAGCCCTGGTATTTAACAACACATAATCTGGTACATCTCAGTTTAAGTTTGGTAAAGGAAAAACTGACTACATTGAAACCTAAATTATTACAGCAACATAAACAAGACAATCCCAAGACTACATCCGTCCGTGAAGGCTGGCATAGATTACACAACCAGGCAGAAACCGACATTGTCTTAATTATCATAAGTCGAGCATGGTGGTAATTTTAGGAAGTACAAAGGATTTTTCACTGAGAAATGTTGAATTAATTTAACAAGAAACATGGAGCAGGAAAAATTTTTGCAGAAGGCTGACTCAACAGCTGAGCACATTGACCCAAAATCCTTGTGGGCCTTAGTAATTGTTACTGTTGGCTACTTTCATTAATTACAGATTTTAACATATTTTTAACCACCAAATGAAATTCAATAATTCACTACAGTGATGCAAAGATTCCTTTTGTTTTCAAGTTTGAGCTTTTTTGTTGGTTACTTTAATATATTCAAACTTCCTAAGGCAGCTAGGTTTTCAGAACATTTTTCTGATCACTTATAATAAAATCACTGGGCCTCAGTCAACCATGGAATCATCCACTTGGGTTCCTCAAGTTGTCAATATGCCTGTTGTTCAAACACGCCAGTGAACTCCGATGCCTTCTCCCTGCAGTCTTCCACCGTGGGGAACTCTGTACCTACTGCTTGGTGACAGTATTCAGATGCTGTGTGCTATGTTGTGGTTTCAGGTCCCTCTTAAGGTGAGAGATGACTCCTCGGGCCTTAGATACAGCTCATCTAGAGTCTACTTGCATGTTCTCTAATTTATCTAAGGGATTTCTTGCCCTGCGTATATTTTGTTCTTTGAGCAGCCAAGCATTAAATTGCTTTCCATCGGGAGCAGCTCATATGCTGGGGGTCACCAGAGCTGTGGCTGGTTTCCAATGAGATGGTTTGGCAGCAAAGCCAACTCTGTAATTAGGGTCACTCAGCTCTGGAGCTGCTGGAGGGCCAAAGGGTCATCACAGCTTCAGAGTGCCTTTGAAAGTCGTCACTTAGCTGGAAGATGGTAGGTCAGACTTGCAACACCAGGTTATATTATAAATTAACAAAGGTGTTCTAAACAAAGTAAGATGTGTTCTATTGTACACTTTAAACCAGTAGGTGTCTGACCAAGGATTCTGTTACAATTCAGTGTTGTGCTGGAGATACCTCCACCCTAGCACTGACATGCGTGTCATTTTGACTTGCAAACACTTGTCACCTACTGTAGCACCAGCAGCCCCACCCCCACCCATTAAGGCCAATGGATTGAGATCTGCGCTTTGATTTGTCCTCTCCAGAACTTCTCTCCTTTTTGAGTGTAGCTTTTGCTGTTTGCTTTGTAAAATACATTTTTTTCTCAAGTTGTACATCTCTGACAGGCTGATTTAAATTTATCATTGAAAATGTGGCAATATTTTTCTAGATTCATGTTTCCCGTACCTACTGAGAAAAATTCACCAAGCATGATATTGCCACGACTATGCTTCTTGGTGGGGATGGTCTGTTTCTGGTGAGGAGCAAAACGTTTTTTTCTCATCAGACGAAAGAACCTTCGTCTTGGACTCGCCCACATATCTGTGGGTAAATTTTAGGCAAGAGATCATATGAGCCCTGTGATGGGCTGGCAACCTCTTTAGGGTTTACCCTGCCTCTCTCCCAATAACCGTTGGAGATAGGCACATGCCCCCCACAACCCTGCAATGATAACCATGTATAGACGATGAATGGATGGATTGATGGATGGATGTGAGCTTTGTTTTTTCCACTCCCATGCTGAAGGCAGATTTAGAACAAAAGGCCAAACTCCTCCCATTTCTTAATGATGGATTTAACTGAACTCTCCATTAGATGTCCAGTTTTTGTAGCCATCTCCTTCACAGATCTTGCCTGGAGTGTTCCCTTGCAAAAGTACTACAGGGATAAAACTTCTAAAGGTGGCAAAGACTGTGGATGGAAACAGATGCATTATTTAATTTTTTTATTTTTTATGAATAAAAATTTGAAAAGCGTCGCCTGAATATTTATTAGGCCTCCATGAATCAGTACTTAATTGAAGTGTCAAGTCTTTTACAGCATCTAAGAGATTTTCTTCCAGGATTGCCATATGTTTAGCTACATCTATCTTCCCTTTCCCTGCTGATAAAATAATTTCCAAAGCATAATGTTGCCACCACTATGTTTCACTGTAGAGATGGTATGTTCAGGGTACCGTGTAGTGTTGGTTTTCTTCCACTCATAGAATTTTTCATGAAGGCCATAGTTTGACTTTGGTTTCATCTGACCATAGCACCTTCTTCTACATGTTTATTGAGTCCCCTACGTGGATTTTGGAGTATGCTTTCTTGTAACCACCCTTCCATAAACAGATTCTCTCACCTGACCTGTGGATCTTTGCAGCTCCCCCATTGTTACCCTTGGCTTCTTGGCCATTTACCCGATTAATGCCAAGTTCTGAGTTCTGAGTTCCATGTAAAACTACCTGCCAGTTTGTTTTATCTGGACATAGCTGGAAAGGGTAGCCTTTGCTCTTTGAGCTTTCAGTGAAGCCTCCTGACTGCAGATTGTGCCTCACCAAATGTAGCCGGTGGTGTTTTCCTAAACTTTCTGCACAGCATGTGTCCATCTCCAATGTCACCACAGGTGACAGGGAAAAACAAGAGGAAAGCACTCATTTGCTCATTTATAACTCGATGTTTTCCCTCGCACTACTGAAAATAATAAAAAAAAAAGGTATTTTGAAAGAATTTCCAGTCTTGGGCCTATTACATCTAGCAATTAGGATCGCTACCATGATGATGTTTTTCACCATCCACATAATTATGATTTATGGTTTTATTGTCATTTCTTTCTCATTTAATGATACATTAAGTTTTAGATTGGCAGCATAAGAGCCCTTTCACTGCAAACCTTCATGTTTCTGGGCTCTATGTTTTTATTAAGTGAAAATAAGTGAGCAGAGCAGGGTGTTTTGCAATTAGGCCCACAGTGTCTGTGTGAGGAGATGCTTTTAAAAACACGAGGAGGCACAGATTTTGATTAGACAACATGGAAGTAGAGATAGTAAAATGACATTTGCATTAGTTTTCTATAGCTGATTTCACTCATTTAAATGGAAACAATTCTTTTGATTATACAGAGCAGAAGGATCCATTTCAGTTTGAGTACCTGCAATCAGACAATTACATAATAGCCTTGAAAAACATGGCTCTTATATGTGGGATTTCAGTTTCCACATTTTTCTGTGTAAAATAAGAGTTGAAATATTCCAGGATGTTTTAAAAAGTGCTGAATTTCATCTAATTTATATTGTCTCCCTCTGATACCCGGTTCTGAATTTTGGTGAGCAGTTCTGCAAGTTGGAAAGTTCAGAGTAATAATATGATATTTTACAGAGTCTTAAAAAACTCTTGTGGAATTTATGAGGCAGTTCTATTGTATGAAGAAGAGGAAGGTTGAAATGGTTTCTCTTGCTGGATTTTTGGCAATGAAGAATAAATATTGCAGGGAGTTTGTGTACAGTCCAAAAGGTAAGGTATGCAGTGTACTTTTCTATGCACAGTACTGGATGACTGAATTTAAAAAAAGAGTGCAAGTTTCTTTCCTTTTCAATGATAGTGAACAAAAAAACAGCATCTAGTATCTGTTTTAAATCTAAGACATGAACCCCAAAAATTAGCATAAAAGGTTCAGTGATCCAGATTTTAATAATAGATCAATTGGTCTATTTTCTATTGACTTACCACAGTATATTTTGCACCTTAGATATTACATGTAAGTTCTTGGCTACTCTTCCCACTTGATCTTTTAACGAAAAATGGCCCAGGCCTACTAACCTCCTGTTGGTGACCTTGATCTTCTCTTCTGCCTTTTTATTTTCTACATCATATTAATGCAGTCTGGCAAAAAGACTGTGGTAAGTTTAACAGTAAAATGGTGTCTGGCAGACAGGACTGTGAGACAGCTAAATTGTACTTATGCTAGCTAGTTGACGAAAACAAAATTTGCGCTTTTAAGGTCTTTAAAATGAATATGATATGATTTTCAGTGCAGACACACCAGTTCCAGAGAAACTAAGGAACAACAGTGAGGCATTTGTTTAAAACTGTGGAAAAAAGTGTGGGTGGTATAACCTCCACATCCCCTCTCTGATTTATGCCCATGATGACTGAACTTTGAGTAAACATTTTATTGGAAAGTCCTTCAAGTAGTACAGAAATTACCTGCCACATCTTGACAAAATGTCAAAAATAGAATAAGTTTGTGTTTTTTTTAGTTTTCCTTTTTCTGAATTCAGCTGAAGTTCAGTAAACTGGGATGTATCCAACATACTTTGTGGCGATCATTACCATATTACCTAAACTTGATGTTTCTGAGCTGGATGATCACCTGTCCCATGCTCTCTTGGTATCATGTATTTAATGCCTGTGTGATCCCTCTCTCAAATGAAACTTTTGTGATCTTTAACCATGCCCTTGCTCCAATGCAATACAATGATAGATGAGACACATCTCACAGTTCAGCAGACTGTATTCATGGAAAGTGTAAGAGAGTGAATCACATTTTCTGTAGTGTTACAGGATTCAAAGCTTGATTCCTGCTATAGAGTCTTTCTGTGACATATCTCTGGCTTATAATGTCTGTAATTTGAGTTGCTCAAAATGGAATAAAGCAACAATTAAGCTATATTTTGCTATTCTGAGGATAGTAGTATGAACACAAAAGATAAGAGCCAACCACGTGACTGAGGTCATTATTTCCTCTGCATTACTGCAGATTTGTCATAGATGATGAAGCATAGCAACATCATTTCATGATACTCTATAGAAGTTCATTGGATCTGAGTAAACTGATGTGACATCTTGGGTATTTATGCTGTTCCCCTTAGCTTTTATGTGACTGGAACAATGTCAGCTGTCAGGGTTATGTTGTAACCTTTGTTCTTGGGGTGAGGAAGAAAGCTTCGTTCCATCACTTGTAGGTGTTGCATAAGATTTATAGCAGTATCAAATAAAAATTATTTATTGGATGTGTTCTGGAAAAAAAGCTTGCTTTACAAAATGTTGCATTCCCCCTTTAAACAAGACAAGTTGTTCTCTGTTATGGAGAGGTCAAATGTCAAACACACATTTGACTCATCTGAAAAACCACAATACAACAGAAAACCAACCTGATCACTAATCCACTGTACTTAGCTAAATGATGATCAGGAAGTGTGGCCACTTTGTTTTAGCATTTTTCTAGTTTGGAGCATACAGGTGTGTAATAACACAATGCCAGTGTGGAAAGACATCAGCCTTTACCCTAGAAGAGCAAAGACTGCTGCCCATCAGTCTGGGAAGGGACATAAGGCCAGACCATCCAACACCCAGAGTAACTATAATAAAACCATGTTGCATGCCTGACTCTACTAGGGATTCCACTAGCGACCTTGAGTAATCTATTGCAAATTTTTTGACTCATCTAAAAGACACATTTTTTTCAGCAAACTCAAAAGCAGTTTTACTTTTCTTAACAGCCAAATTCAGCATTTTTCACATCCAACAAATTAAAAATTTAATAAAAAAAATACCCATTAGAATCCGAAATCTAGGTATAAAATACAAGCTCTGGCATGACAAAAATATTTTAAATGAATATTGTATCATTTGTTTTAAACATAAGGTTTTTGTCTGCTTTAAATTGTATTTATTTTGATATTACTGCTATCCACATAATTAACCGTGCTTAAAACAGGCAGATATAAGACTCATGCAGTCAGCTGCATTAAGACTGCATATTACTACAGGCAGATTACAAAATACTTTGTTGGAGCTGCCCTTTTCTAGTAATCCAGTAAATTCTGCAGAGCGTTCAAACAAAGTTTATTGTCACCTAACATAAAAATAATCCCAAACTTTAGTGCACTTCACCCTTTAAAAACATTCATAGGCTCTATTGTGTTTTTTTTTTTTGAGACCAGAGCACACGCACAAAGACCCCTGCAGACTGACTTCAGGGGATTCTCCTCACTCACAAAGCAGGTGCAGACAACAACAAACAGCGCAAAAAGCTTATAGAAAATGTCATGGTGGTGGAGGGGTGATGATATGGGCTGGTTGTGAAGCCACAGGTTCTGGGGAGGTTGTAGCAACCTCTCCGCAGTGTGTTAGAGTCAAGGCCAGCTAAAGCTAGCCTATAAATAGGTCAGTCAGTCAGTCATTTTCTACCGCTTATTCCATAGTGGGTCGTGGGGGAGCTGGTGCCTATCTCCAGCAGGATATGGGCGAGAGGCGGGGTACACCCTGGACAGGTTGCCAGTCCATCGCAGGGCAACACACAAACAACCATGCACACACTCATTCATACACCTTAGGGCAATTTAGAGTGACCAATTAACCTAACAGGCATGTCTTTGGGCTGTGGGAGGAAAACACTTATTTGATGTGTTGCTTCTGAAAGTTCTACAAGCTGTTGAATCAAGGGATGGTAAAGACCAGCTCATTCTTATGTCCTGTTTTTTTTAAACCCTAGAATAAAAGAAGGTTGTAATCTATACTGTATATAACTTAAAAAGTGGTGCCTGATGGTAAACAGATGCTTACATAAACCACCTCACCCCCCCGCTGGTTGTCTTAAATTAAGCAGCCGTGAGGGAGTAGTTATTTATTTTGCCTTCATATTCACACAGCTACACACCCACACACATATGTCCTTGTAATTAATGGTGACAGTAATGGCTAATTCCCTTGTCTAGGGAGGCTGGTAAACAGAGGAGATTACTTTGCATTATTGACAAGTTTATAAGGTTGACAATGGTGTTGCCTCAAGTTCCCACAACTCGAAAACCCTACGCCTTTTCTAGAAACTATATGGCCCATTTTATGATAAGGCCCTGTGTAAAAGAGGTAAATGACTGCCTCCGAATTACCATTTTGCTTGAGTAGGAGCTCCTGTAATCTGGTTATTGATGTCCTTTTAAAATTATGTTTGGTCTCGCTCGTTCTTTCTTTTAATCTAGGGAACACCTTCTCAATTTCTGTGGGAAAAACAGGCGTTTGTCTTGACAAGGCTTTTTACAAGCTGTCTCAATTTCTCACCTTTGATGTCATAATGTGAACATTTCAGAGCGAACCAGGGTATTTAGAAGACGTATTAATTCAGGAGCGTGAGTGAAACTTGAAATGATTCAGTCCCAGCTGAGCATAAATGTGACAGCCTTCCCGGGATGACTTCATATAATATAGTGCTGGTTAGCAGTTCGCATCCACTCATGGGCATGAATAACATAATTTGGGGCCTAAAGGATGCATTAGAACAATTCTTTTTCTGGAGTAGTACGATTCTTAAACAAACAACTTCAAAAACACATGTTGAATTTATTGTGGATTTTGTGTAATACACATAGGGTCTAAATTATACATACAACCTCAAATAGGACAATACACCCATACTAATATTTGGTTCAATGTTCTTTAGCAAGTTGTAGGTAAACTATACGCAATTGTTTTTGATGTTACCAAAGTTCTGTTATAATTCGGCCTTGGTGTTTGACTTGTTTTCTTATCAGAATGGTTAAATTGTGTTTTTTCCTGGCACAAACTTGTTTTTAAACATACATACATTTTCATTACAGTCTATGCTGTTTCCAGTACCTTAATGTTACGTTCTCTTCCCCATTCCACAACCATTTTTGATGTGTGTTTGAGGCTATTGCCCAGTTGGAACAACCCATTGTCTCACTGTTGTTACACTTTTACGTATCTGCCTTTAGTTTTGTGCAGGACAACTGATGCCATCAGAAAAAAAAATATTGTTTGACACTGTAGCATACACAATTTGATCACCAGATAAGCCTGGTCAAAAAAGACATGACCGGCACGTCACAGCAAAAGTATCATGCACTGATTCTTTCGCACTTGACACAGGGGAATAATGTGTACTCCACATCCTTGATCCTAATACACATGTAGTATTCAGAATGCAGTACATCAGAGCTGATGAACTTACTTTAAAGACATTAGCTCACTCTGTCTTATTTGACAATATGTTTTTTGTCCAAAAGGCATTTGGTTTATATATATGGACAGCTGAAATTTTTAGAGTTGAATTTTGAGCACCTCTTTCTTGATCAGCATCTTCCATTTTACGATCAGCTTCAGCCTCAATGGTTCTTGGGTTGTTTCTTAATATTAAAGCCACTTTTCTTTCATCTGAAGGTGACAGTTTGGGTGAAACTTGGGCATAGTTGGGAGATGATCCCAAAAACACAACAAAAAAATTTTTTTTAGGGTTCCTTGTATGGCCTCCCTAACACCCTGACCTCAGTTCAATCCAAATTGTATGGATTATACTTAAAAGTGTGGACCATGCAAGGAAACTTCCATTTGTGATAAGAGTTGTCAAACGTCCAACCAGAGTTACGCCAGGACCTTTTTAATAAATGCAAAAATGCGGTTACCCCTCAACTTGCTAAAGGACATTTAACCAGGTGCAGGTGGCAGTTTGATTGTCTAAGATGGTATTTTTAAATGAGTGTGAATTAAAGAAGCTACATTCAATTATATCTTATATAATATATATATATATATATATATATATATATATATATATATACAGGGGTTGGACAATGAAACTGAAACACCTGGTTTTAGACCACAATAATTTATTAGTATGGTGTAGGGCCTCCTTTTGCGGCCAATACAGCGTCAATTCGTCTTGGAAATGACATATACAAGTCCTGCACAGTGGTCAGAGGGATTTTAAGCCATTCTTCTTGCAGGATAGTGGCCAGGTCACTACGTGAAACTGGTGGAGGAAAACGTTTCCTGACTCGCTCCAAAGTGGCTCAATAATATGTAGATCTGGTGACTGTGCAGGCCATGGGAGATGTTCAACTTCACTTTCATGTTCATCAAACCAATATTTCACCAGTCTTGCTTTGTGTATTGGTGCATTGTCATCCTGATACACGGCACCGCCTTCAGGATACAATGTTTGAACCATTGGATACACATGGTCCTCAAGAATGGTTTGGTAGTCCTTGGCAGTGATGCGCCCATCTAGCACAAGTATTGGGCCAAGGGAATGCCATGATATGGCAGCCCAAACCATCACTGATCCACCCCCATGCTTCACTCTGGGCATGCAACAGTCTGGGTGGTACGCTTCTTTGGGGCTTCTCCACACCGTAACTCTACCGGATGTGGTGAAGACAGTAAAGGTGGACTCATCAGAGAACAATACATTTGTTCACATTGTCCACAGCCCAAGATTTGCGATCCTTGCACCATTGAAACCGACGTTTGGCATTGGCATGAGTGACCAAAGGTTTGGCTATAGCAGCCCGGCCGCGTATATTGACCCTGTGGAGCTCCCGATGGACAGTTCTGGTGGAAACAGGAGAGTTGAGGTGTGCATTTAATTCTGCCGTGATTTGGGCAGCCGTGGTTTTATATTTTTTGGATACAATCCGGGTTAGCACCCGAACATCCCTTTCAGACAGCTTCCTCTTGCGTCCACAGTTAATCCTGTTGGATGTGGTTCGTCCTTCTTGGTGGTATGCTGACATTACCCTGGATACCGTGGCTCTTGATACATCACAAAGACTTGCTGTCTTGGTCACAGATGCGCCAGCAAGAAATGCACCAACAATTTGTCCTCTTTTGAATGGTATGTCACCCATAATGTTGTGTGCATTTCAATATTTTGAGCAAAACTGTGCTCTTACCCTGCTAATTGGACCTTCACACTCTGCTCTTACTGGTGCAATGTGCAATCAATGAAGACTGGCTACCAGGCTGGTCCAATTTAGCCATGAAACCTCCCATACTAAAATGACAGGTGTTTCAGTTTCATTGTCCAACCCCTGTATATATATATATATATCTTTTTATCAAAATATTCTACTTAACTGAGATCTGGAGTTTCGACAAGATGTCAAGTTGGCCGAAGAGCAAGTCATCAGAAGATGTTTCCCACATGGCAAACAAGAATAGTCCATGTCTGTGCGTGTAAGTGGTCGCCTACATACACTAATACCAAAATCTGACGTCAGCAAAGGTCTGTGTCTCAATCCAAGGATCTTACTTTTGTCTGAAACTTTCATGCAGTGGCTTAGATGGTACATTGAGCTGCCTTTAACCTGGCTTTTTGTTGAGACGGCTTCATGACCTTCTTGTCGTGGGTCATGCCATTTCCTCATGAAGGCTTTGATATACAGTCAATCTCTATGAACCAAGCTCTCTGTCCAGAGAGCTTGGTTCACTGTAATATGAATAATTTTTAGTTCTTTAATAAAGCGCCTTACCACAAGCTGCAGTTGTTCTACTGAGGGGCCCTAGTAGGGGCCTCTCAGCAGATGTGTTTGCATACTGCTGGCTGTTGTTCTGCGAGTCTTCATGTTATAGCTCATCAGTGGAAGTGGCAAACCTTTTCCTTTATGGTTGCATTCAGATGTTCCACCCCTTGGTTAGGAGAAAGACACATAAACCCTAACCACTGTTTGATTCTCAGCTGCTGTAAAATGCCTTTAAAGACTTTCTGAAGAAAGGCAGGTTCACTGTCTAAATTGGTCTCTTGATTGAATCCCAAAAAAGGCACAAAAAAAAACCCCAATACAACCGGACTTCAGGTCTTATGTTTTAAGACGTGTTGCTCTTCATTCGAAGGACCTTCTCAAATCAAAGCTAGGGAGGACCAGTTCCAAGCTTTTAAGCTCTGATGGAATTCCAAACCAAGGAAGAACTTCTCTGTCTTGAAACTTAACTATTTCTGCACTCAAGGAATGGCTTCAACTCATCGATTGAAGCTATCAGAGAAATAACATGTACCTTGTACAGGTTAAACTCACACATTCAGTGACTCGGTGTAGATATGAGTAATGTGAACAATATCCTTCCTCATTTATTCTCTTTTAAATTTCACTTAAAATGCATGTTTTAAAGACCAAAACTAATATGACATTCAGGCTAAAAAAAGAGTGTATGCACATTATTGAACTACACTGTATCCCTGGGAAGCAGCAACATTTTAAAGAAGCGCCCATATTATTCCACTGGCGTTGGTCACATTAGGGTTCAGTCCTGCAGACGTGAGATATGTTATTTATCAACTCCAGTTTTAATGAGGAGTCACCCTGGGAAACAGATGGTACATTAGCTGTAATAAACCGGAGCTGACATCAGTGGTTTTGCAAGGGACTGTTGAACTGAACCGCTATGGCCTCACTATTTCACATCCAGAATGGTTCTGGGGTCAAAAGGTGTTGGATGTGCACGGGGACAGTGTTCGTTTAACTTCATATAAACAGATCTCTTTTATAACTCTGGACAGGTTCTCATTGCCCTGAGTGAAGTGTCATATATTGATGTGGAGAGAACAGAAATTACTGTAAGCTCTGACCCCTTTGTTTGCAGAGCCAGCATTAAAGTTGCTGAGCCAGGACTTCATATTCAGCTCAGCTTTATTGTTGCGCTCAGCATGGCAAATTCGAGCACACACAGACACGCTTACGTGGAACTTACTGAGTGTATAATAACAGCCAGCCATCCTTTGAGATTTCGTCTCTGGAAATGGAGAAAGTTACTGTTTGATGCTTAGTAGAAACCAAAAAAAAACAAAAAAAAAACTCATGCATCCCACTAATCTTTGGCTCAGATGGAAAAACCAGCTGTGTTTTACAAGTCAAGATGGAAAAATGATCACATACAGTTCCTTTAAAGTGCATCTGCCAGCAACCATTTATCCCCAGAAGTTGCTTCAGAAGTCTGTAATTTTTGACTGACTGCTTACTTCACAGCTTGAGGTTTGCTGTCATGTGTGATGTGTGAGTGCGTTTCCTGTCCTCTGGTCTGTTTAGGAGAGAGGAGAGAGACCTCGGATGAGAGGCAGCTGTCTGAGTGTGCCTGGGCTCCCATGGTCTCTGGTCAATGTTGATAATTCAGTTGGAGTAAATAGTTTTTTATTAAATCTCTGCTGGGCAGTAGATGCTGCTTTCAACCCTGCTGTGCCACAGGGCACCTTGGAGGTAAACACAAGCAGATTTGAGGGAAGGCAGTAGGTGGGTTAAAAAACATTTATCGTCTTGACTGGAAGATTTTACAGAGTTTGGATGTGTTTGCAGAAATGAGGCATGCATTGTGTTACAGCAGCTTGTTATGCAGTCCAATTAAAGGTGAGCGTCAGGGTACCAAAGTGAAGCTTATTTTTAGCCGAATACTGTTGTTACAGAGACAGAAAAGGGATCTTTATGAACGTCTCTCTGGAGATGAACCAGAGAGGAGAAAGATGGCTGGAAAACAACGGATCTCTGCAGTGTGCTCATTGAGAAAAATGAATGAAGAAATTGAAAGTGATGGGATTCATGCCGATCTTCAACGCAATGAGACATTGATTTCTAAGGAGAAAACGCATTCTTAATGCGAGCAGAAATCCAGGCTTGCTTTGTATTTCACATTTTATCTACTCCCTTCTTTTTCACAGGTTTTCACCAAAAATGACTCGAAACCAACACTCATGTGCATGATGTACGTTATTGCACCAGTCTAGGTTTGGGAACAATGAGCTATTAACTAATGATGGCAAAAGCACACCTAAAAAAAAGGCTTTTCCATTTGGAAAAAAAAAAAAGGCGAATTAGCATTGTTGTAATTTAAAGCACAGTGAATTACATTAAAATGTCCACTTTTTCACAAATTCAATGCGACAAACAAACTGTCCAAAGTTTTCAAAGTTTTAACAATTATGTTTATAGGGCTGGATAACATAAACCAATTTTTAAATATGTATGCTTTGAAAACCACAAAATTGTTCCATCATTGTTAAAAGTCCTTTTTAATAAGATGCCAGAGAAAAAATGCATAGAGTAGCCTAACACAGCACGGCCCTTCGCCCTCATGTGGCTGTGCCCTACCGGTCAGCAGACTTAAAGAAGGTACCTACGTCTTTCCCTTACTTTCAACCCAGAAAAATGTGTCGATCCATTCTCTGAGATCAGGTTGCAGAATAACAGATCCATGAATGAAACCCAGGCATCCCTCTCCCGGCACCACTCTCCAGCTCATTTTAGTGGATCCCAAGGCATTCCAAGACCAGAAGAGTTGATCAATACCTACAGTGTGTTCTGGGTTCTCCCTGGGGTCTCCTTCTGGTGGGATGTGCTTGGAAAACCTCCTGAGAGAGGTGACCAGGATCTGATGCCCGAACCACCTCACCTGACTTATTTTCGATGCAGCGAAGCAGCAGCTTTAAGCCTCCCCCTGGAAGAGAGAGCTCCTGGTTAGCATGACCTGATAGCACTTGTGAATGGTTCCAAATCCAGACGATTTTCTCTGAATTTCTCTAGTTTAAAGTTTTAAATCTTATTTGCATTTAAGTACCACTTAACAGATTTCAGAAGTAAACTCAAATGTTTTTCCATTTCATATCTGATAGAAATTAAAAATAGGAGTATCAGATTTTGACAGCTAGTTTAATGCCACAGTGTGTTCCCTGTTCTCTCTCTACAGGCACATGCTAAATGTGGCTTGTATGCAGCTGAGGTTGCCGTACCCCACCCTGACACTGAGCAATAATGATGCAAAGTTATCAGCTAGTCTTATTTTTGGCCTGAGACTCGATTCCAAGGTGAGGTGGGGAACCAAGGATTAAAGATCGTATCAAAGCCAGCGAATGAGTACAGCGAGTCAGAAACGATGGAGGAGATACCAGGTGAAGCCAGAGTTTGTGAAGACATGCAGTGCTGTTCTGTGGCTCAGATATAGTGTTTGGGTATTCAGATGGCAAATGTCTTCATGTTTGCCAAAACTATATATTGTCCTGCATAGTTTTGTTAGGGAATTAGTCAAAGTTTGAACTTTAGGGTTACAAAAAACACAAAATGTATAGTGTCTGTCTATTCTAAATCAGTTGATCTCTGTATAAATATATCTGTATAAATTTGTATAAATCTTAAAAACTTTTAAAGCCCTGACATGTTTGCATTAGATGATTATTTACATAAAAGCTTGTAACTGGCCAACCAGAGTAAATATATCATAGAAAAGTAAGGGGCTGTAAAAATTAATAAAATAGTGGCAACTTCCACTGAAATATTGTGTTTGAGTTTGAAATGGCAGTTTTTTGTATGAAAGGATAAGCTTTGTTTTGCACTACATAAATTACATGAGATAGTTATTGATAATGGCCTATGATCTATCACAGTCTTCAGGGTAAATAACTTCCTGAATAGTCAAGCAGCAGTGACCGGGGCAGAAATTATGATCATCAACTGTGTTGTTGATAGCTGAGATTCACACCAACTGCCTTCTACCTGTGTGGCACCAATACTAACCACTAGGCCTGGGTTCAGTAGTTGGCATGCACACAACTATTACACTGGTTGTCAAAAGTGTGCACACTCCTGGTAAAAGGCCAGGTTTCTGTGATGTAAAATCTTTAATAAATCAAATGAAAACTTTTTTCCACATATTATGTGAGACATATCCCATATAAATCAAATCAAAATAAAAAACATTTTTTCGGATAGAAATAAAAAAACTGCAATAACCGTGTTGCACCCTGCAACTAATACTTTGTTGAAACAGATTTTGATTAAGTTCAGCCTTCAGTCTTCTTCGGTTCACATCAGCTGTTCTAGTAGGATTCTTTTACTCATTTGCATCGTTTAGCTGAAGCCATCATTTCCAGACAAGCTGCAAAGGATCAGAAGGATCTTACAGTACAAAAGTATCAGTCAGAAGAGGGGTTAAAGAAACAGATATTTCTCCAAAGTGACAAGAAGACAAGACTGATACTTCTCAATCTCCTGTATTCTTCATATGTCTCAACTAAGAAGACAGAATTCTTTCAAAGGAAACATCCGGGCCTAGCTTAATCTCCCCAAACAATCTTGCAGAATGTCTAATGGTCTGATGAAGCCTAATTTGAACTTTGTAGTTCCGTAGATACATTTAGCACAAAAACATCACTTTAAAACAACACAATAGCAGCCTTTAAAGACGGTGGGAACAGCATCATGCACTGTGGTTACTTTGGTCCTGGTGGAACTGAGGTTTTTATGCAGGTTGATGAAGTTATGAATAGCTTCAAATACCATGCAGTTTCGAACCAAAACCTTCAGTAATCCCATGAAAAGCTGAAGATGAAGAGGTGTTTTATTTTTTAGATACATTGTGATTCCAAATTGACAAAAAATGACCTCATGAGAAGGAAATCTAAGCTTGGTATGGCCTAGCCAAAGTCCAGATCTAAGTTCAAAGGAAAATCTGTGGACTCACCTGAAGTGGGCTGTAGGTAAAATATGTTCCCACAATCGGAGAGATTTGGAGAACCTTTTCCCATAGAGTGAACAAATATTGTCAATTCGAGATGTGGGGTGCTGATAGACTCCTCCCAACTAGGACTAAATGTTGATTAACTAATAGGAATGTGTACACTTCTGTATTTGCACTTTCCAGTGAGCGAAAGTGAAACGAGGATCTGAAGCAAACCCAGGCTACTTATGGTCGCCACTTCTATGACATTTTTCATCTTAGGACAGCAACATGTAATGTGACTTTACAAATTATTGTGATATAGGTAGAAGTACCTTCTTATGTCATGCTTAGGAAGGTGAGAAACTCCGTTGCTTCGTTTATATCCAAGAATCGCTTAGCAAAGAAAAGATTAAGTGCACACATTAATCCAGGAGTCAGAGCAATCTTGTAATCCACTCAGTATGCTAATTGCCTGTTCTTTCTCCAGCAAAGGGGTTTACAGGCCATTAAATAGCACTGAGCAGTTGACAAAGGATAGCCAGCATGCTCCCCACCTACTCTCCCCCTCGCTCTGTTTCTTACTTGGACAGGGTGTTGCTCGCCCACACAACGATCTACAGAAATAAACATATTATTGTTTTATTTAACTTTTAAATGCTTCCTAATTACATAGTGGGTATTTATGTTGCTGTATTTGGGTAGGAAGAGGAATAAATGCTTTAGATCCAGTAAACTAATAGTGTTAACAATTTTATCCTCTTAACTCCAATAGGATTTGTTTGAAAGGATTATTTATTTATGTCCTTTTTCATATCCAACACAGCTATAAGATGCCTTGAAATAGTGTTACAGATTTCTTTTGTTTTAGCTTTTTTCTCAAACATGTACAGCATATTTCAGATCATCATTCAAATTTTATTATAAGAAAAAGATAATAATAAAAATAAAGATAATCTATTTTTTTAAGGGGCAAAAGCTATCCAAACCAACCTGGTCCTATGTGAAAGAATATTGCCTCTAAGTTAAACTGTATTCGACCACGTTTTGTTAGTTCAGGCACACCTAGGCCTGATTATTGACCTGTAGATTTAAGAGATCACTTAAATAGAACCTGTCTGACAACATGAAGTAGGCAAAGGATCTCCAAAAGCAACATAGATGCCTAAATCTAAAGCTTTTAAGAACATTTGGAAACAAAATCATTGACAACAATCAGTCTGGAAAGTTTTACATTGTCATTGCTAAGGCACAGTTAGAGCCATTTTTGACAATTTACTATCCACAGTGATCCTTCCATGGAGTCACCTAAAAATATTACTTCAAAAGCTTGTGAAATACTAATCCAGCAGGTCACAAAAGAGCCCAGAAGAACATCTAAAGTACTGCAGGCCTCGCTTGTGCTACTAAAGGTCAGTGTTCATGATTCAAGTATAAGAAAGAGGCTGGGCAAAAATGGGATCCATGGCAACACTTCTGGCCAAAAAGAACACAAAGGCCCGTCTCACATTTGCCAAAAAGTCTTGATGATCCCTGAGACTTTTGGGAAAGTAATCTGTGGCTTAATTTTTGGAAAGCGTGCATCCTATTGCATTTGATATGAAACTAAAACAGCATTTCAGAAAAGTGACATCATACTGATGGTCATACATAGTGGTGGTGGTGTGATGCTGTGGGGCTGCTTTGCTCCATCAGGACCTGGACAGCTTGCTGTAATAGATAGAACCATGAATTTGGCTGTCTACCAGAAAAACTTAAAGGGGAATGTCTAGCATGTCAGTTTATGACCTTAAGCTCAAGCACACTTGGGTTATGCATTGAGACAATAATTGAAAAAACACAGGGGGGTAATTACTTTTTTACATCAAGCCAGGTCGGTTCAGATGGCTTTTTTTTTTCCATTCCTCATCTGAAAACTGCATTTTGTGTTTACTCAGCTTATCTTTGTCCAATATGTTTTTCTTGATATGAAACATTAGGCGTGACAAAGTGTGAAAAAGGGAATAAAAGTGTGACAAAAAACAAAAGAACTCAGTAAGAGAGCAAATACTTTTTCATGGGACTGTAAATAATAAAAGATTTGAGTGCTATTGTTTAAATGCAGCCTCACTCATGCGCAACCCTCCTTTCTGCCATTTTGCCCCTACACAGGGGGATCTTGCCAAGGTAAAGGGCAATTCTTAGCGCACTGCTGCCTGTGCAGTCTCCCAAGTGGCCTTCGCATCCTCCACTTGATGGATGTTGTTTCAGATTCGGTCTCTCGCTGCACAGATAAAACAGCCTTGTCAAAACACATCCACCACCAGTGTAAGCAGATAAAAGGTAGTTGCAGATGATTAAAAAGATTTGTGCTTTGCGTCATTTATGATGCCAGCTGCCAAGGAACGGGGCTATGACGGATGACTCAGACAAGAGAGTTCGGCGTGAAGCCTGACTGCAAATGTTCGCTGATAATGACCAGAGTGTGTTTTTTTAGATGCAGCTAATGAGCATGGCCATTAGGCATAAATGACATTTTAAAAACCTGGGGAGCAGGGAATGAAGAAGCACCCTGGATCGACTCCCCGTCGGCAGCAAATATGCCAAAAACATCTGGTGGATGCAGCACCCAGTTCACACAGATGACCTCCACCCGGAGTGTCGACGTTTGTCAGTCTTTTCACTGTAGGGGGCCTTAGAAGATAAAGGCTCATTATAGAGAGACTGTCACATCAGTACCATCTTTGGATCTCAGAGATGTTGATACTTGATACTTCTTTGCATTTGACATATGAAGTGATTTAGAAAGACTTTTTCCTGCATCATAGCCTTTTGAAGTGATGCTGCAGCAATAACAGAGCTTTCATAACAGCATTTCATAACTTCGAGGATTAGATTTATTCTTGAATAAGAGGTCTATACTGCATACATTGCAAAGTCCACTAATTATCCAGAGGATTGCAAACTCATACTGTCATGCTGCTAGTTTGCAAGAATAGAGTTAGCCAGTTCCAATTCAGTCTTCTGATAAAACTTAAAGACTTCTATGTAAAAAAACATCTAATGCAAATGTGGAAAATATGTAATTGGTTGCAATATTCAGTTATTTAATATTAAATTATTGACACTAAAAAAGTCATCTGCTACACGTAAGATGCTGATGGCTCAGAATCGTCCTACAGAACCCAACCTCAAAAAATCTGATCCCACATTTTGATGTGATCTAAATTCAGTGATTTTCCAAAAGCAACAGTTTCTAGTCACAGTGAAATACTGCTGATTCTGCTACAGTTGCTTTTCTTCATGGTAAAAGAAATGCAAAGTTTTCCTTTTGCGCTGTGCCTGCACAGTGGGAAGTTGAGCTACATCAACATAGAGCTAGTGAAGCAGACACACTCAGACTATATAAATAAACTGCTGCTGTTTTATACCTTAGCTTTTCTCTGCTTTTTATGTTAGTGTATTATTTGTCTGCATAATGTTTGTAATACAAATATTTGTTGGTATTTCAACTGATATTTAAACAGAAAGAAAGAAAGAAAGAAAAGAAGAAGAAAGAAAGAAAGAAAGAAAGAAAGAAAGAAAGAAAGAAAGAAAGAAAGAAAGAAAGAAAGAAAGAAAGAAAGAAAGAAAGAAAGAAAGAAAGAAAGAAAGAAAGAAAGAAAAAGAAAGAAAGAAAGAGAGCCTCTGAATGCTTCTTTGGACAATACAGCAATCAGCATTTTTTTCCCTCATACTGAGATGTACCACAAAATCTGCTCAAATTATGGCAATAAAAATGCAGACCACTTCACACATAATGTGAAAAATTTGAATGCTGCTATATAAGCATAAGGATTAGTTTACTCCTCTATGTGAACACGCGGAGGTGTTTGTTTTGCTCACGGAACCCTGATGACCTTCGAGTATTCTCCGTATGAATTTTCTGGTGATACCTCTCTGTTGATCTGATGGGGGGGGCTGTGGTAAAAAACAGATGACATGCTAAGGTAAGGCTGTATGTGGGCGGTTCTTTTCCCGGGTTGAGAATTTTCCTGCAAGCAATGGATGTAACGGTGGAAAACAGGCTGCAGTGGATGCTGTGCTTACTAACACAATGTTGGCAACAAGCCCTACCCACAAACCGCAGGCAAATATGCACAGTCCCAATTTACAACTAAATGCTCTCATTTGACTTAAAAATCAAACTTAGTTTTCTAACTTCTTTCCAGAAAATTAAGTTGGAAAATGTGTCTCCAGAGGTTACGAAAAACTATCCTGAGTGTTGGAAGAAAAAACAGTTACATTTAAACCTATAACTGCAATGACTGTGTGTATGATGAGAAGTGAAATAAACTGATACTTAAAGTTAGTGACTGAAATTATTCTGTGATTTTTTGGCATCCAGGTAGACCATATTTACTAGGGGCCTAACAATTCATCGCGCTCAGAAAACAGCATGATACGCAATATTAGGTTCATGAAAATGAGAAGAAACAAGTTTTTGTTTTTCTCACCAAGGCAGACACAGAAAGTATGCTTGGCTAAGTAAGACCTAAAACCAATCTGGAGCTGTACCACTGATGCCCCCCACTGGTACAAAGTAAAAATATCAGGTAGCATTAGCATCATTGAGAATCTGTTGGCTTTAAATGACTAACTACCTCATGCAGAGACGACAGAGTCACAGGTTCAAAGCTGTCAAAAATAGCAGAGCAGGGCAGAGAGACTGAGGTTTCAGAAACAGTGGGTATAATAAAAAAGTGCAAAAAGTTTTCACATGCAGCAGGCGAGGGCTCAGTACAGTTTGTGTCTGGAATATTAGGAACAAAATCCACAGTTTTAAATAACAGATTATGACCATTTGATACAATCACAATAGACTGGTGTTTTTTTGTTAGTTTTTTTGCGGTCTTTTGCAGGTTTTCTGTAATTGCGCCAGCATACCTTTAGTATTTGACACAAATCTGCAGTCCTACTGTGAAGTGTAAAAAGCTTAAGAAATATGCATGCTGCTTTAAAGGCATTGTAAATACCACCTTAAATGAACAGCAAGACATGACACATTGCACCCTGTTCATAATTATTAAACTAAATTTAAGCAAAATGCTGAATATGATTGTTATAAACAAAGTCTATCCAATAAATACATCTACTTTTAGCACCAGTAAGTTCTCGTCATATGTCTAACCCTAATATTTAATGATAAAATTATAAAATGATACAATTATCATCCCTTCACTACTTTGCTTTACTGTATACTACTGTCATTGGTTTTCACCAAACTTAATATTGATGTTGCAAGAACATCTGCTTTGGTCTTATCTGACATTGTTGTACATTTCTTATGGGTTGATGCCTAATGAGAACCTTGAATAAAAGTATCAGAGTGTAATGGTATTAACACAAAAAACAATCAAAAAAACAATAATTTTAAAAAAGCTGTAACTATTTCTGCAAAACAAACATAACACACTTATGCTTGCTTCTTTGATAATGTTATTTATAACATTTAAGATTCGTAAAATAAGTATTGAACACATGAATGTTTCTCATTTTAGATATTCCTAATGGGGCCTTTGACATAAAAGTCCCTCTAGATGTTGATAAAAACCCAAGTAGCCCACACATACAAAAAATTCAAAGCAGATTACCCCCTAAAAGAAGTTATAGGTAATACAAACGAAATGATTCAGTGGTTAAGTATTAAACACACTTACATAAATATATAACATTGTGCAAAAGCCTTTCCTGCTAATGATGACTTCGAGAGGTCTCCCGTATGGAGACACTAGTCACATGCAATTCTCAAGTGTGATTCTGACCCATTCTTCCACACAAACTGCCTTTAAAATGTAAAAATTGTGAGGGTCCTTTTTATCCACACGTGTCTTCTGTTCTTTCCATAGATTTTCAATTTAATACACGTCAGGTGATTGACCAGGCCTTTTTCGCAGTTTTATTTTCTTTCTCTGAAAGTAATTGAGTTTTTTTTTTATGGTGTGTTTCTCTTTGTTGGGACTATTGTCTTGCTTGGAAAACCACATTTATTTAATCTTCAGATTCTTATGAAGATTGTATTGATGATTATTGTATTCATTTCTCCATTCATCCTTCCTGTAGTTATATGAAGTCTGCCAGTAACATCAGACAAGCCCATGCCACGAGGTTTTATCTGCAGGCTTTACTTTTGGCATGGTGTCTTTGGGGTGATGTGCAGAACCATCCTTCCTCTAATCTGTTGAGACTATGCTCTCCAAGTGTTGCATTGGCTTGTCCAAATATTCTGCAGCAAACTTTAAGCAAGCTTCAGTGTGCTTTTTCTTCAGGAGTGGAGTCTTATGCAGTGAGTGTGCATAGAGGCCATTGTGGTTTACGGCATTACTTATGGACTTTTGGACAACTCGTTTGAGCATTCATTTGAGTCCTCAGTCAGAATTCTTATGAGTGCCTAACTATGACTCAATTATGGTAAAATTATGTTCTTTCCACTTCCATTTAATGGGTCCAACAGTGCTTACCAGAAGATTCAGAAGCTTAGAAATGCAGCTGTAACCATTCCTATTAGTACGATTTGCAACCTTAAGAATTTTTTGCTGAAAGTCTCTTTGCTTTTACCAATCGTACCACAATGTGAAATCCTTTGATACTAAGAAACCTTTTTATAGACCATCAGTTAAAATAAACCAGCAGATTCTGACTTGAACATTGCCGCAGATATGCTTTCTAAATACTAAAAGATTTCATTGTGTTTCTTGGCTTTCTATGCCTTTTGCACTCGTCATGTGTTCAGTACTCCGTGAATCATTCCAATTTCTTACCCATAACTTAATTTAATTACTAATTTGCTTTGATTTCTTTGTATGTGTATATTACTGGGGTTGTTACTGACAGCTAAATTGATTTTTATATCAACAGACCCATCAAAAATATTTAAACTGTGAAAAACATTGACTTGTTCAACACCTAATTTACCAGATATTTTTTTTGTTTTGATCTGAGGTATAGACCTAAGGATAAGTGTGGTACCTTTCGTCAACCAGCTGAATTGCAGGTACCAACTATCTGTTGGGGAAGGGCAGCGCTCTGTTTGCTTGTTTGTGGTTCTACTTGGCCAAAGATGTAACTGAATAAAGGATTTTATGTGGAGAAGTGATGTAAAATACAATTCATAAAGTGCATGCTCTTTTTAAGACAACAAAAGATCTGTAGAGATGATTGAGATGTTTCTCTGCCCAAGATCTTCACTTCTGTTATTTTTCAATGGAGATCCAGCATGTAACATTCATTAAAAACGCAGTTCTGGAATACAGACAAACAGAAAGAAAGATTCACTCAGAATGGATAACAATGCGCTCCTTTTAAAGCATCTATAATAAACAGTGGAGTAAAACCAAGGGGTGAGGAGAACCTTGTTAAATGAGGTCATCCCAGCACATCCTTTGATCCCTCCTTTCTTCATCTCAGTAGCGAGTGGCATATGAGAGGATCTATCTTTGTGAACAGTTTTGAGCCTCCAAAATTACAAACAAACGAAAGGCGAGGGATCGATAGTGTGCGTCTCACACAATGATGAACTGGCACTTCAGAGGGGGGGAAAAATCAATGTCGCGTTCCCTCTTCTCTGGTCTCTATCCTTCTCTGTGGGCCCTAAACTCTCTTCACAGTCCTAGTGCAGCAGTGTTTAAGTATGTGCTCAGAGCTGGGTTTGTTTCTGCGCTTTAATGGCCCTTTGTTTCTTCTTCCTTTTTAGCTTGGAAGACCCCTGCCACTTTGATGTGTGAATGCACCCACCAATAATGGCCCAGAGGAGACACAGTGGACTTAAGTGTAAGTGCTTCTTGCCTGATTTACAGCTCTGGTGGTCCTCCACCCCTGCTGCCCTTTGGGCCTATGCCTATTGATCAGACTACATTGCATTCTTCAAATCATAGCAGTCTGCTTGGATGAATCTGGCAAAACAAAAACATATATTTACCCTAAAACATGCCAGGGACAGTTGAAAGAAGATTATTTTAGCTGAATTTTATTTCTTTTTTTGTTCTGTGAGAGTATTTGAGTTAAATGAAGATTTTCACCATCCTGGAAAAACAGAAGAAAGTTCATTATTTGCCTTAATGAAGAATTAATAAACTTCTCGAAGGGGAAAATTGGATTCCAAGAGCTTTGAGTGAAGCTAGAAATTAACTGTGGCACTTTGGTAATCCTCTAGGATCACATGCACCACAGAGGGAAGTGTTTCTTGGCCAAAGTTGTGCTCTGTTAAAAGAAATAAAGAATTGCTTTAATAAATCTGAGAGGAAAATAAGCTCAGGGTTAGTAAATTGATTGCTTCTGTTCCACAAGAGGTGAAGTTAGTTTGCTACTAAGTTGTAACTTTGCACATTATATGTTTTTTCTCAGTTGAGAAGGACAAAACACCAGAATCTGCAAATATTTTCTGTGAGGGTGGGCTTTCTCCCAAGTACAGGTAGGAGTAGTCCAGCAATCATTAGGATGTAGCATTTAAATGCATTGATTTTGATATTATAAAAACCAAAAGGATCATATAAAATTTTAGTCATTCTCAGTTAAGAAGTCCCTGCAAGTTAAGGACGTCATGGAATGTGACAAACACTGACAAGACCCCAAAAGATAAAGGGGAAAAAAAAAAAGGTTGTAATTTTAAAAAAATGCCTTTTATACAAAGGAGTTGTGCAGTTTTTTGAAGTTACTTATATAGGGAAAAATGGTTTAACCCAAAAAAATCGGGGTGGGTTGGATGGGAATTTGCCCGTTTTTTAGCTTGCCCCAGTAAAAAAAACTAGGCTGCTTAGTTTTCCCTTTGGGCACGGTAAAACCCAGGGGAGCTTGATGCAAAAAAGCTGGTTTGAAATTTAAAACATTACTTTTAAAAAAAAAAATTTTTAAACCAAAATTTTTTTGATATTACTTCCCTTTTAAAAAAAACCCCAACCCTTTTTTCCCCTTCTGCGAAATATTCTACCATTTTTAGTATTACAGTTCTAATGTGTTGGTGTTTTGACTTTAATAAACAGACTTCAGCAAACACATAGGAAGAACACCTGCTAAATTTAGAAGTTCTTTTGGTCCCCCAATATTTTCCCCCGTACACATATTTTAAAGGGCAAATAAAAACCCCGGGTTTTTAGTCCTGCTTTCTGCTCTGATAGGGGGTCGCCCGTCAGGTGTTTTAAAACAAAGCTGCCCTAGCTCCCAACGTAGTTTGAAAACATTTTTAGGTCAGGGCAAAAATAGGGGAACATACCGGACAAAAAAACCATGCACACACCCCTTCACACCTTTAAAGGGCCCAATTTTTGAGAGACCCGTTAACCCTACAGCCAGTTTTTGGGGGCTGTGGAAGGAAGTGGGGTTTCCCCCGGGGAAAAACCCCCCGGGGCACGGGGAGAACCCTACAAAAAACCCATGAAAAAAACTTCCCCGGAAACCCTTTTTGCTGCAAGGGGAACAGTGGTACCAAAATGCGTTTACCTAAAGCCCGAACTTTTCCCTTTTAAAAGAAGTGAGGATGGCTTTCTTTCATGATACCGAGGTTTTTTTTAAAAAAAACCCTTGGTTCAGTACCACCCCTTTTCTGCCATCTCCCCTGAAGGAAATTTTTTAAAAGTGAGGGGCGTGACAGAAGATTTTAGCAATTTTGAAAACCCAAAATATTAAAAAAACCTTGATATTTAAATCAGTAATGGGAACTGGCTATGTCTAGGGGTCCATCCCTTTTTTTTTTAAAAAAAGTGTTGGGTTTTACATGGATGCTCGGGGGCACTCCCTTAATTTCCACACCTTAACTGTCCATGTTTTAAGTGACTGGGGAAAGCCATTAAATGCCAAATGTCATTTTTAGGGAAAAAGTGGGAGCAGCCCAACATGTGTAGGGGCAGCAAAAGTGTTTTCAGGGGGGAAAAGCTCGGTTTCTCATGCTTTGATACGAAACAGAGGGGAAAACTTGTTTATTTCCCGCATTCTGAAACTTGTTAAAATTTTTTTTTCCCTCGTAAAATTAAAATAATGGGAGGTTTTAAAAGGTTTCTCGAAAAACCCAATTTGCATATAGCTAGATTTTTTGTAGGGAAATTGCCCCATGACAAAAATGCCCTGCCTGTAGGCCCAAAAGCAACACATTTAGATATGTAAATTTGGGGATCAGGTTTGGGGCCAAAGTAATTTCTTAGTTTGTGTTTTTTTTTATTAAAGAGGTCCATGTAATTGGGAAAAACCCTTCCGGGGGGGAGGCGCATGTAGCTGAGCTTTTTAGACAGCCCCAGTTTGGAAAATGGAAGGCCCGCGCTGTCAGCTATGGAGAACTCTTCCTGTCAGCCCTGCCTCATAAAATTTACTGCGGCAAGATGAAGGCCAAGACAGCTATCCATGAGGGGTATAGGGAAGGAGGAGAAAGAGGGTTATCCATACGGCTATCTATCTGCTGCATCTATCTACAGAATCTATTTGTCTCAGTTTCTTTGTCTTTGTTTGTCTCCAGGGGGCAGCTTTTGGGGTTGTATTTTAAATAGTGAAATTCATGTACGTGCAGGGGGTTTTTCCCAAAGGGTTTGGGGAAACCCCAATCTCTCCACCCCTCATTTTTAAATTTTGTTCTTTTCGTCGGCCCCCTTTTTCCCACAGCTCCTCTGGTCTGCGTTCAGCTATGAATTGTATGCTCAGTACAGTCAGGATAAAAAGAAACTCACAGCACACTGCTTTTACATTACTTACCTGAGAAAATAGGATGTTAAAAATAGAAAGGCTGCATATCTTCGGGAACAATGTCTGAAAAGATTTCATTTGAGCTTTTATCACCAGTCCGTGAAGGCTTTCATGCTAAAATTGGCAATTTATTGTATTCTGTTTAAGATTCTCCTCACCTCCTCATAATGAAAACACTTTGAATCTTGGTTTGAAATCTTTGGGAAATTCTGTATTGGGTGCACATCTACCATATAACTGTGTGAAGCAGTTCAACCACCAGTTTAGAATGGAATTGGGAATTGGTCTGTAAGAACAAACTGGAAGCCCTTTGTCTTTAGTTTTAAGCTTCAAATTAGAAAAAATTTAGCAACTCTGGGTAAGTGGTTCACTTTTATACGGGTGGGGAAAGGGGAATTTTGGCTTTTTAATATTTTATTTACCAACCCGGGTTATTGTGTATGGGGAAACGATTAACGTTGGGGGATAAAACCAAAAGAATTTTTTAAAAAATTAAAGGGGGGATGGGAAGGGGGGACCCCCCGCCCCGAAGACTTTGACTTTGATCAACAAAGATAAATAGTTAAAATGCCATCAGAAACATGCAAAAAGCTGGTCAGCAATAAGAAGGGTTTGATTGCTGTAGTGCTCATAAAGATTTTTCCATTAAGTATCGAGAAGTCTGAAAGTAATTTTAATGGTGCCATTTTTTATTATTACGTCAATAAATGCTGATGTTTTTTTTCAAAAAATTGGGAAAACCCTTTTAAACCCCCAAAGCCCCCGGGTTTTAGGGGGGAATGCCCGTTTTTTTACCGGGTCTAAAATCAAATTTAAACACCCCCCAAAATAAATTAAAAAATTTTAAGTTAAAATTAGTGGGTTTCCCCCTTGAAAAAATATTTTTATGTTTACCCTTTTCACAGGTACCCAAAAGTTTGATGTAGGCCCATAAATGTGGGCTGGATTTATTTAAATTAGGGAATTTTAGGTCAGAAATTGCCCTAAAAAACCTGGGGAAAACTTCCCAAAGGTTTAAAGAATGCCCATCTCATTTTCTTTCAGAAACCAACTATAAAAAATTATTTAAATCTAAGTCTGCTAAGGGTATGAACAGTTTTTAGCTTAACTGTACAGCTGAAAAAACATGACATATGTATGTAAGTGCATCAACATACTTTGCTTTAATAACCCAAACCAGAACCTGAAACTGCATTCTGTATTGAACAGGGAGCCAGTGGAAAAATATCAATTGGGGTGTTACATGAGAGCTCTTGGAGGATATAGCCAAAAGCTTAGCTGCTGCATTTTGGATAAGCTACAGATGATCAACAGATATTTTACTAAAACAAGTAAAAATAGAATTACAATCCTCTATGCCAGAGGAAATAAAAGTATGAATCACTATCTCTATCTCAGCTCTATTATAGCACTCAGTTTACCAATATTTCTTTAACCACAAATACAAGAAAGAACAAAACTTTTGACATAACACTCAAATGATAAAGTCCTGTGAAACATCAGCCCCAAATTTTTATTTGGATGGCACCAGGCTACCCAGAGCACTAATTAGAACCTCCATGAAAAGCAGGTCCAGACAATGGATGGATGGATGCTAACCACAAAGCAGAGCAATTCAGGGCTGTACCAGATATGCCTGTCCCCCTATTCAGTGCCTGGAGTAATACAACATGATCCACAGTGTCAAATGCATAAAATTAAGTGGAGTTTCACTACTGCCCCTTTTCCACTGGCTCCTCTTAGCCCAGCTCCACTCCACTCGACCTGCTTTGTGAGCGTTTCCATTACTGTTTTTTCCATAGCGGTACCTAGTTTTTTGGTCCCTGCTCCTGAGCAGTTACTGGGGCTGAGTATGGACTACATGTGACGTAAACAGACTGCTGTTCACTGACTGGCCATGGGACCAGGAGAAATGAGAAGATTTTTGCTGAGGCAGTGCAGGGAAAAATTAATTAAACTCAAGACCGACTATAATGATATTAAGGACCAAAATGGCCGGAGTGCGTCAAACCGAAATACAATTTTACTATTGACAAATCACAAACCATGCCTGAAGGCTGAAAGAAAAGAGCAAGGACACTGTGTCCTTACACAGAGGTGTTACGCTGTATTTAATAACATTCTAAATACTCTGATCACACATAAAATCAGCAGTTCAGACACACAAACCTTTCCTCCAAAACACACAAAACAATACCATCATGAAACAGTGTGTTTTGTTTGAAAATTTATTGAAGGCCCTTAAGTGAACCAGTGTCTGCTATATGACCCAGTTTTCATTGTTTTTGACCTAAAAGTTTTTATAGTCTATTCTAGACGTATGGTACAATCTTCCCATGAATATTTTGTCCGGCTCCATTCTTCTGCATGTGTAGGCCCAACACCTGCATGGGGCATTTTAACACCAAAAGTTATGTTTTCACAGCCCATTTTTAATAAACGTTGTTATGGGAGGTAAACAGTAGTTATTAACTTCTCATCTTTTTAAAAGAGAGAAGCTGCTATCTTGACAGAAGGTTTGTTTAAATCCATTTCAAGTATTGATCAGCTCCTTGCTCTCTGCATATTTTTCAGCATCTTCCCATGCGGTAATGATTAGCCCTGGGGGGAGAGGTAAACAGCAGCATGGAGAAGTTGCAAATCCTTTCTTCTTGCTAAGGTTCCGCAGCCACCCTCGTTAAGTCATCATCACAGAGCCGAGGCCTTTATTTTCAAACTCTGCAGAAATATCAATATGGATTTAGGAGTCTCCCTGAAGCGAGGTCTTCAGCTAATTAAATCTGTAATCACTTTGTACTGTAAAAACACAATTGGAGGAGGGGGATGAGAGCAGGGCTGTTTAAATAAGAGCCACTGGAACTTTATTTAACTAAGCTAATTGGGTCAGAGCTCCTTATCCTCATAAAGCGCCGAGGTTACTTGGCATCCAGTTGGAAGGCTTACAGCTCTTTGCCCTCAAACAGTCAGACTCCCTGTGAGAGTGTAAACTAGAGTGCAGAGCCGGCAAGTTCAGGAGCACTGTAACTGCTGTCAAGGCCGTAGCAAGAAGATATCTTAATCGTTGTTTCATTGTTTCAAGTCAATTTGTACATTAAGGAATGGAATGGAATTGAGAGGCATTTCGTTCTGAGACTGAATTCCAATAGTGGAAGGTGTCAAACAGACAGACAAATCCATGAATCATCTCTCTGTTGTGTTCCTCATTAGTGGAAAGTGTGAATGTGCTTCAGTCACTCGTGTTCCAATGAAGTAATTATCTCTACATAAACTCAATAGTTCCCTACTATCACAGTAATATAGAAGAATTATATAAATAGAGATTGACTCATGTTGTGTCAAATTTGCACCCAAATAAATAATTTCAATCTGATTTGATTATTACATTTAATTTGCCCATTGTGGCTGGTGGCGATGCTTGCAAAAACGCCACCCTGGGCTAGCAAACCCCCATCTCCACCAATCCATACACAGACACTCAAACACTAACTCCATCCCCCAAAATCCATTAACATGCAAAGTTGTTACTGAAATTATGGCTTTCAGTCTTTAAAGGTGTCTTTAAAGACTGTGCTCAATAAAATAAAACAGAAAACCAAAAAAATCTAGAAATAAATATTTTTTTTTATCTGGAAAACATGTAGATTTAGATCTATAAATGGTGAAGATGTCCTTCTGAAGTTGAAACTGAGCTTTAGAACAGGGAAAAAAGGGGACTTTTGAAAGTGGTAGTTGTTGACGCTAGACGGGCTGGTCTGAGCATTTCAGAAACTGCTGGATTATTGGGATTATCACCAAAACCATCTTGTGGGTTTAGAGAGAATGGTCTGAAAAAGAGAAAATATTTAATGAACACCTGATGTGAGGACAAAAATGTACTTGTTGATGCTAGAGGTCAGAGGAGAATCAGTAAAGTGATTTGTGATAACAGAAAGTCAATAGTAGCTCAAATAATCACTCATTGCAACCAAGATGTGCAGAATACCATCTCTGAATGCACAAATTGTCAAACATTGTGAGAAAATGGGCTACAACAGCAGAAGATCCCACTTGATGCCACTTGTTTCTTCTAAGAACAGGAAACTGAGGCTTTAATTTTCACAAACTCATTGTAATTGGACAACAACAGACTAGAAAAAGGTTCTGACATTCTGATGGTAGAATCAGATAGCTACTTCCAACACAAGAATGCACCATGTCACAAAGCTTAAATCATCACAAACTGGATTCTTGAATAACAAAACATTCATTGTATTCCAATGGCCTTAACAGTCACCAGGCCTTAATCCAACAGAGTACCTTCAGGATGTAGTGCAAGAGATACTGGGATTATGTGGAGTCAACTGTGAGATGCTGTCTTGTCAGTAAGACCCAAAGTTTCTGAGGAATGTTACTATCAGCTTGTTTAATCTTTGCCAAGAAGAATTGTGGCAAAAGGGGGGGCTCACGTGGTCCTAGCAAGGTGTACCTTAAAAAGTCACCACTAAGTGTATATGATGGCTCCCAAAGATTTTATACATTTCTCATTTAAATTTGCACTGGGAGACAGTCAAACACCATGTCTGTGCGTTTTGACACAACAGTGATAAACCACATCTATCGTGATATTTCATCAACAACATATTAGATTTGCTTTTTTTACAACACAATACATAACAAATTGCAGCATTCTGTTGTGTAGAAGACAAAGCACAATGATAAATCAGCTAAAAATGTGACACTCTCCATTAAGAGTAAATGGTGCCAGAAGAAACAAACACTTTATTAAAATGCCATAAAAGTGACAGATGAGTGTAAGAGCGGACACCTCGACAGGGTAATTCTCATTATTCACTGCATTCTGCCTCTGAATATTAAGCCAGAGAAGTTGTTCACTGTGAGTCTCAGTAGCAGGGTGTTGACTGTGTGCCTCCTCCATTGCTCCATGTTATTCACATTCTCGTCCATCCCCAGGGCTCTTTGTCTGAAGAGCTGGGACTAAACAGGCGGCCAGGGCCAAGCGCAGTATGGTGAGGTTAGCTCTGCCCCGGACACATCTTCACAGCGACCTGATTTCCTTCTGGTTGCTCCCCTTAATCCCCTGACTGCATGCTCATTTTCACCTGATGCTTGGTTAGAGTAATTTCATGGCGACAAACTACTGTAACAATTCCGATGGGGGAGAAAGATTTCAAAGTTCAGTAATTGCAGAGGCAGTTAGGCGTTCTCGCAGATTCTGTTTCATTGTTAAGTTTGGCAGATAATAGTCTCCATTATTAGAAATGATGCGTGAGGTCTGAGTGATCTGATTGCAACCCCTGTCATGAAACTTCAGTATGACATTCTGGCTTGTCATATTCAACTTGCAGTGATTTGAATTAATATTAGTGATTGGTCCCCCAGTCACGTTCAGCCCCATCTTTTCATTCCAGCATCTGGTTTTAATTGGTGCAACGCTGTAAAGCTACAGCTGCTCTGCCTGTTAGGACAATAAATTACTCCAATTAGGAGTTGAACAAAAGAGGCTGTCTGACACTGCAGCCCACTGCCATGTTTTAAAATTGGACTGCAGTGGAATGAGGCTATACCGTAACACCTGCCCTATCATTTCTCAGATCAAAACACAGCTCAGATTTTGTGGTTATGGAGAGAGATTGCTTTGCATGCCATATGTATCCTCTGTCGCTGAAGCTGCTCGCGTATAAATTAAATAGAAAAAGTGTCAGCATTTGAAATCAATAAAAGGTACATTGTGTGATTGTTGGATGGATGATTAATTGGTGTTTGCATCATGAGTTGTGGATACATCAAGGTTTTCTGGCAGCCGCCTGCCATATCGATGGCACTGGTAATGAAGGCAATAATGAGGGACGGTTCAGGAGGATGTGGAATAGGAGGAACAATAGGAACATCTGTGCCTCTCCATAGTTAGACTGTAATTGAGACCATATTTCATTTTGGACTGTGAAAGCTAGCCCTGTGCTGTACTCGCTGTCTACCTTCCAGAGAGATGAGGCATTTATTTTGCTGTCGTAACGCCTTCAGCAGCTTCGGCGACACAGGTGGTCCGCCGCTGGGAGGAATTTGGGGCGGCAGCAACAGTTGCAGTCTTCCCTCCTTCCCCACGTCTCATCCTGGCCGTGCCATCCCTTTGTTTCAGCACTTGCTGTGAGCACACCATTAAGCCAGAAGAAGTTTGACAAGAAAAAATGAAGTGTGCCATTTCCTGTGGCCTCGAGTGCCTTTCTGAATAATGAGTGCTTTGCTTTGTCTCTCTCTCTCGCTTATTGCCGTAAGATATACTTTTCCCCTTGAAGTTTCAGTTTACTAAGAGAGTGGACGGGTCTCCAGGTTTCCACTTGAGTCTGGAAAACATAAAATCTTAGAAACACTTCCAGCGTTGGATTTCATTTGGGAAATCCTCATTCAGAAGTCGCAGCTCAGGATAATATAAAGCTGTGCTGTATATGAGAACTTATCTTTAAGGGAGAGCATCATGAGATGTTGCATGCTCCTGCTATAGTGTCAGCCATTACCTGGCATTGGTTTCTAGGTTTAATCATTTTCATGATCCAAAACATGCCAAATAACTCCAAAACAGAAGTGGACAGTTATATGCCAGTTACCAGTATCAAGATTTTAAAAAGTTATGATGATGACTTTAAGACTTCTGATGTAGTCCTTTAATTAATCTCAGAGATTTACAAACGCCTTTCATCCAGCATCCTGCATGTTACATGATAGAAAGAGGACAACTGTTTAAAAAGATAGAACAGAGCACCTGTGCTGAAATATTTTCAGCATTCATGTTATCTGCTGCAGTTTCACTATCTTCTAAAGTAGTTACCTGAATGGAGAGCAGAAATACTTCAACCGAGAACATATAGCTTCTTACATCTCTGTGCTTCCTTTGACTTCACTTTTAAATGGCCTATTAATAAAGAAAATGTCAGACTTTGAGTCTTATTTATTTGATAAAAACATCCTCACGGAATAGTGTTGTTGTCAGCGCAACATGTTTGTGCTTAGATGGAAAAAACAGTTATGTTTTCTGACTGGCAATCACCTATCAAGCTGAAAATTGTCCAATTTCTTTGTCCATCTTGAGAAAATGTAAAAATCTGTTTCCTGAGTACTAGGAGCAAAGCAGCATCATGAGATGGAAAATGTTTTTTCAAATATTCTGCAAACCAGCCACATTGTAACAGGTATTTTAGGTTGTTTAGTGGTTTCTTTATTCATTGTGTTGGGGTATAAGAAGATGCAGGGTAGATATCTGATACTCCCTCACATAGCCCTGTTTTCTCTAAACCCCAAGAAACTGTCTGAGATGACTGACCTCCTTTAGGAGAGTTATGGTCATGACCGGAGGGATCTCCCTGCTTATTGTGACAGAAGTGTTATGGTAATGGGATGGAAAGTCTGCACGGCAGTGATAGCACTGTAGAAACGGATAACCTATTACCCACCACTGCGTCCTGGTAGTAATGGTAAGACAGAGGGCATCCTATCTGTTATGGTGTTGATGCATTTTGAATGGGCACTACCATCATTTATCAGTGGACTATAATGGCAGGAAAGAGCATCCTGGGGGAGGCATGTATGGTCATAATGCTGAGAAAATGGTGAGAATACTGTACACAGCGTTGCAAAGTAGGTTTATAGTGATAAATTGAGGGTAGTGGTGGGGTTTTTCTCTCTCTGCTATAGTAATGGAGGGCCAGCCCGTGTGTTCAAAGAGCGTGAATACCCAGGGAGAGCAAGACAATGAAGAGCGTGTGTGTACATGTGCATACGACAAATAAGAGCCACTCCGCAGAAGGGGAGCCTTAGTTAGCTGTATGCTTGGCACTCCACCGCCCCTCTGATGTATGTTTATGGCCCATCATCTCTAGCAAATTACACTGCTCCAGTCTAGGAGCGGAGCGGATCCTCATCAGAGCCGTCAGTGTCTGAGCGGGAAGACAGACAGTGACAGTTAGCGTTTCTGGACATCCTTGGCAAAGCGATCTTCACCTTAGGGGGCTCTGGAGATTCATGCTAAACAGTAAGGCACTGGGTGACACAATCTGCTGAGCCTACAGGTGCTCTGGGAATTTAAAGCTATTTTATACCTTTGTGTGCGCAGTTTGGTGCCCCTGCGGGCGTGAATGAGTGTGGTCTGGGTTCCATGAATTGAAACATTATATGTGCAAACTTTTTGCCTCTTTTGTTACCGACATGCGCTTTGTGTTATCCCCAGTTTTAACTCTGTAGATCACTCGCAAATTGATATACTGATGTTTGCATTATAACATATAATGTTTGATTATAGCATGTTTGGGTGTTGTTTGCCAGGTACAGCAGAAGCAGACGTGTTCGTGTGTCCCATCCATGCCACCCTACAGACACTCTCCTATAAACACATCTGAACTTCTCAAGGTAATCCCTTCTTCTCTTTATTGTTTGTGTTCTGAATGTGCTTCAAATCAGTTTTCTGCAACTTCAGAGCAGCTGCCTTCGTTTGCTTTCCCAAAAGAACTGTTCACGCGCAGAGGGGAGACTTTAGGAAAGGTAAACAGCGTCAAGCTTACGGCTCAGCTGCAATAAAAACTCATTTGCTTTTAGCAGAGAGTTGTTTATGATGCTTTCAACGAATTTGAGGATGATTTGATTCAACGTGTGAATGTTTTATACTTCAAGGATTTGAGCTCTTGGGGGCAAGACAATGGTCCATAAAAATCAATGTTGATTGTGGGATTCTCTTCTGGGCTTCACATTCAGAAAGAGTTGGCTGGACGAAGGGATGCCTCTCCCTGGGAGAGAAGATATTGACCACCAGTAGTTGCACGTTAGTGCCGTTTATCACCTTTTTCTTTCCCGATGCACTAAGTGCAACAACAGCAAAACTGCAGCAGTCTTTTTGTGCAGGACTGCACATCAAGCTTGTCATGTGTACTTTTTAGTTCCAGACATCCTAATATAATAATTAAATACACTACCTAAGGAGCCTATGAATTTCTTTTTAAATTGAAACTGCAAAACAACACTTCAACTTGTGTTTGGGAGTTTGCAAATGTTTTTTTTCTGAATGTGCGACTGCATTTCACTCTGCTAATCAGCCCGTCTAATTATTAGCGTGCTGAAGAAGTCAGTTCATCACAGCAGAGTGAGAGGGCAGCTTTGAGCAATCTGCTGCCATCATATGGCCTTTCTGCTAAAAGCTTCAAATTTCAGTGTTTACATATGTGCAAAAGCAATACGCAGAGGCATCTTCATGAATTGTTGATGCTTCAATTTAGTGTTATGTTGTGATAAACCTAATAATATTGCATTATACTTGTAATGCCTGTTTCAAAGAAAGTTTATTTTAGAAACAAACTTAAGTAAACAAAGATTAAATTAATAATAATTAAATTGGACTGTTAAGATCCATCCAGTTCTTTAATTTAGCACAAACAGGAAACTACAAAGCAGACAATAATTTTGTTGAACTTAGCAAGTTGTTTAGCCAGTTGTTTTAATCTAACATTGTTTAAAAATCGCCTTACATGTCGTGTGCCACCATTAGCGATTTTATTTTTCTACAAAGAACCAAGATTGCTGCCACACATAATTCAATTGAGTACTGAAAATGAATGAATAATACTAAGCAGTTGCTAATAGGTGTTGTAAGCAGCTGAAATTGTGCAGGTCATGGTATTCTATTAGTGCTTAAAAATTCTAATAGTGCTTAAAAATCTTTTCTTTTACTCAGTCACTAAATTATTTTTTTAGAAAACCAAAAATGTTTCCTACACAAGGTTTAGTTTTGCAACGAAAGAAAACTGCAATGGTGATGCTAACTTTTGCATCATTAGCAGATAACAATTAGCTATTTGTGTTTTTCTCAATTTGCTTACAAATTGTCATTCACTGTCCCTTTTTTTCTACCATGGATCCAAAACGCTGCCAAACAAAGTTCAGATGATTGATAAAAGAAAACTTCGAACTGATAATAACTTTAGTTTTGTTGTAGTTGCTAACAGGGAGCCAACAGTGGTTTTCACAGAGTGCTTACAAATCACCTTAAATTTCCTATCTGCATCTGTCTTTCTTTTTTCAACTGCCCACCTAATTAGCTGCCACACCAAGTTCAGCTTAGCAGTGATCGGAAACTGAGGTATATGTCGACTTTAGTTTTATTGGCAATTAAAGGTGAGCCAGCTGTGTGTTTTTATCGTATTTTTGTTACTCTTTCATTGCTTTGTTTTTTTTCTACCGTCAGCTCAACATGCTAGCACACAAAGTTTAGTTGAAAACTGCAAATCAAGTTTTATCATTTTTAGGCGGCTAGCCAGTTGCGGTAATCTCTCAGTGCTTATTTGTATTATTTATGTCTTGTCCATAACCATTTTCTTCTCTACCGAGCACCTAAAATCCTGCCACAGAAATTATTTAAAAGTGGTTGAAAGCTCTTGAGTGGTTTTGTAACTGAAGTGTTGTCGGGCTGCCTGACGATCTTTATTAATCGAATCAGTCAACACGCAAGAGCAACTTAGGAGCTACTTTCCCTCTGACTTTAGTTTCAAACATGCATACAACAGTGCGCCATTTCATGCCCAAAGCTTAGAATAGCTTCCATATACTTCACTGGATGAATTAATAGGCTGACAGCAACTCTGTACCTTCATGAGGCAGACTTCACTTTAACAAGAGATGTTGTAGTGTTTTAATACAAAAACATGTTAAACTTCTATAATTTCATAATTAAACTCTCAAACATCCATCCATCCATATATCAACCCATTAACTAGTGCTTATTTTCAGTGGCCATTGGGCCATTGAGGACCTCCAAGCTACATGGACAGGTCTTCAAACAAACAAACTGATTAAATCTGCTTGTGGACTGTCCCTTTTTTATGTGTCCATGAGTCTCATCTTACTGGAGTTGTTTTCCTTTTACTAATCTGCAACATTTTAAGTGCTGCTGTCTACTGAATGAGGTATTTGACAGGGCCTGGTCTTGAAGCTGCTTAAATCAAGGTGATCCTCCACATTCTCCTCTGTTAAAATGTCATGCCAGTGTGGGTGAACATTAAAGATTCATGGAAACATCTGTTTCTCCTACAGGAAAGAATTGCCCAGAAAAGTGCAGTGGGTTTAGACTCCAAATGAGGGAAAGCCTTGGAGGACAAGGGTTTCAAAGAATACTGTTGCTTCAAGGGCTGTTTATGTTGTGTTGCAGGAAGTGACTATATGCTTGCCTGAAACAAATAGTTCTAAAACTGGGTAGGGATGTAAATTACCACTGAAACAAACTGCTACAATCCTACCGTGCCTTGCAAAAGTGTTTATATAGGGCTGAGCGATATGGAAACAAATCCTTTTACTCGCTCTCATCTGGGATTGTAAAGTTGTACATTCTGCGTGCTCCAGTGTTTGGCAGTGGTTCAAGTGGTAAAACAGAATGTTGGTATTCCCGACTTTGTCAGAACATGCGCTCGACGTAATTTGCAGTGCACGCTACTTTGTTTTTTTTGTCCAACTTTAAATAGCCAAAATACCTCCACACGACTAAACTGCGCGGACCGGACTTGTCAATTACTTCATTCGCTGGGTCTTACGTCTTTTCTTCTTTCGGGAAACTACTATTTGTTTTTTCAATGATGTCTTACCTGTTACCTTAAGTAAGAGGCTACAGCTGCACAAACATTAGCCGTTAGTGCGTCTGGCTGCTACTTTGCTGTCTGCGTCAACGTAACTTTTCGTGGTTTTATTCCAGCCACACAATTGGTCCAGGGCGGACCAACTCCTATTTTCATTGGCTATTTATTTTGTCTGTATATTGAAGGTCTATATCGAGCCTTTCTCATATGTCTATCGAGCAAAAATTATATCGAAATATATTGCTATGGTTTTATCAACCAGCTCTACCCCTTCAACATTTCCACATTTTTCGCTTCATGAGATGAGGATTTTAAATTGGATGGTTTTCAAAAATATTTAAATCAAATAAATATCCTAAAAGTTCTGCCCACCCCGGGTAAATACTTTCTACATGGAGTCAAGGCTGATTCTTCTGAAACCAGAGAATATAACCGCACCCAGACCAGGACCAAGACTGGACCATCTGACACCAAGACCAAGGTTGTATCTTTAGAATTAGACTTTTGGGACACAGTTTTTTTTTCTTTTCTTATAGAAAATTCAATACCACAATATGCAGAAATGAATGAAAAGCAGTTAATTACTCAACCAAAACAACTTCTTGGCAATAAACTAATAATCATCATAATAAACTAATATGTAAATTATTAAATGCAGCCACACATCCATACACAATCTCTAAATTGAATTCACAGTAATTGTATAACAAATAAAATAAAAAAACTATAAGAGAGTAATACAGATTTGTCATATGTAAAAAAAATAATAATAAAATCCTTGTAAGTTTCCAAATGTTTTTGTTAAAAATTAACTTTTATAAAATAAGGTCTGTCATTTTACACATTATCACAAAACTTAGAACTACTGATTGCTAGTAATACTAGTAAGTGCTTTTTTTGTAAAGGTAAGATAAATTGGCTTTTTCAGACATATTGTGATGAAAGTGAGGTTGCTAGGATAAACACTTAAAAGCCAGGAGAGTTCAAGCCAGGTGTACAAGTGGTAACTTGTTTAACCCCCACTGGCCCAATTTTCTTTCTACTGTGCAAAAGAAATTGAATTTTACTAGTCTTCACAATACAAATAAAGGGACAAAAAATAGATTTCTGCCAACTGATGTATTTATTTGTGTTCATGTTCATTATAGTGGAGACCAGACCCAAATGAGTATAAAATGTCCTTAAGCTCAAGGTGAAAAAATACCATGTTTTAATTATGCGGTCATATAACAACTAATCTGGTATGGCCAAAACATTTAGAACTTGACACACACACTGTCATCCAACCAGTGTCTGTCTTTTGAGTTTGTGTTTTTGTTTATGTCTCCTGGTCTGGTCCTTAGTCTACCCTTAGTTCAGTGTTTTTGTCTTGTTAATTGATTTCACTCTCTGCAGTCTGACCCGCACCTGTTCCTTGTTCCCTATGATTATTCTCTCCCTCCGTTCATTGGTTCCATCTGCTGTTCTGCCTGTCGGGATGGTTCTTTGTTGTGTTGTGTTTTCTTCCATGTCGTTCAGTCGTGTCTGGTTCTATAGCTGTACCATACCCTGATGTCTAGAATTCTGTACTCTGGTCTGGCTGGAGCATGTCATACTCCTGGTTGCCTACCTTGTCGTATGAATAAGGATACTTAAAACTCTACTAGCCTTCATTCTGCTGGCTCCTGGAACCTTCTCTGCACTTTGGTCCTACCACAAACTGCACATCATGACACACACGTATGTTCTAGGGCAGGGGTCCTCAAACCCTGGACTCCAGTCCATATCTGGACCCAGGGTTGTCTAGACTTCAAAGCATTTTCTCATTTATTATGTAGATGTAAACATTTTATTCCTGCCACGTCTGACTTTCGAACAGATGCGACAGACAGCAATGTGGGTCGGTGACATTCTGGTTCACACTTCAAGCCAGCTGGTGGCGGTAATGCAGCACATTGTTGTATGCCAACCGCCAGAAAACGACAAAGAAGAAGAAGCTATGCGAGGTCCTTGAACACAGGTTGCTAATGCCCCTTTTCCACTGCCTCGTTTTAGGCGGTGCGCCTCAGCTCCAACCGGTCTCTCTACTCAGTACGGTTGTGTTTCCACGGACCCACTGACGGCTGGAGCTATTGCGGCTGGAGCTATGGTGGCTGAAGCTCTGCTTGTCAGTGTAGTGCGCTGTGCTGCTATTAACGATACTGTTAATAGCTGTTATGTTACTAGCTTGGGACCTTACGCTTGCTGACAGTACAATGACTTGGTGGTGCACAGATGAGTGAAAGAACATGGCTTTGTCAAAAAATCGTAAAGTGGACTACTAAAACCGCAGATTTTAAGATGAATGGACAGAAGTATATGCTTTCCTTTTAACTTCTGTCGGGTGTCAGGCCAGTTTGCCTTATATGTTCTAAATCAGTTGAACTTTTAAAGAGTGGAAATCTAAAGAGGTCGGAAACCAAACATAGGAACTTCAACCAAACCCATCCACCAGCGAGCTACACGGCTGATAACTCAGCACAACAGCAAGCATACAAGTGTTCACTGTGAGTACAGTGGACTTTAGGAAAACACAAAAAGCCTTTCACTGACTAGGAAATGATCAGTGCATGGAAGCTGTGGCAGAAACACTTTAAGATGAAAAAGGACAACAACCCAAGGTAAATTCTAAGCAAATTTCCCCGCTTGCCACAAGCACAACAAGGAGAGCAGAACTGTTATATCAAGATGTACAGACCCAGCTCGACCCAGCTGTGCACTTCAAAGTGCGTTTAATATTGGTACTTAAATTGGATTTCACTTTTCTGGTCAGCAGATGATTTCACGGGCATATAAAAAATTGTAGTTAGTTAAAAAACCAAAAACTCTAGTGTTAATTAAATGTTAAATAAAATCAAAAAATATTTTTGTCAGTTGATTTAAAATGTCTGGACCCCAAAGTGTCTGAATGATGGAGGTAGTGTACCTGAAATCATCAAGTTAACACTAGTTAAAATGTTTTATTGACACTGATTACAGTATATTGTCACATTTGCCCAAAAACTGATGTTTATTAAATTAATTGCTACTTACTTTGCCTTGTGAGCCCGTTGTAAATAGTAAAACTCGACGACGTCCCACTCACCTCGCAAACTGTTGATCCTGAAGGCAGACAAAATTACATTAAATACACCTTGTGTGATGTTAATTCTTACTCTTCTCTGCATATTCTTCATGTTTGTTAGAAGCAAATTTAATAACTTTGGAATTTGACATTTTTCTGCTGTCAGATTGCACGTGGACTCACCAATGCGCTCTTTTAACTTTAAAAACCAAATACCGTAATCCAGTCTGATGCTGTAAACATTAAAGTGAGCAAGAACTCGATGGCAGCATGCAGCTGTGCCGTCTAGTGCTTTACACTAGTAAAATTCACCCAATCGTAGACACATTCACACACCGATACCTACCACTGTTGGTAGGCAACATGAGGTCTATTGCCTTGCCCAGGGGAACATCGAGATGTGGCAAGAGAAAGCTGGAATGGAACCCACAATTTTCGGATGGCAAGACGACCACTCATCCCACTGAGCCACAGGCACCTCAGCAATGCGAAACCAATCCCAAGACCGAGTCATCACATTTCAGACCCAAAACCAGGATAAAACTGTCTCAAGCATCAAGACCCTCCATCCCGAAAATACTTTGTAGAAACAACTTTAACTGCAATCAAAGTTGCAAGTTCCTTAGAGGGTATCTTTCTACCAACTTTGTATAACCAAAGACTAAAATTACTTTTCAGATTTGATGAATTATTTCTTCAAGACCAAAAAGATTTTTCTGCTTTGCTTTGCATCTCAAGTGCAGTGAGTGGGTGGAGAGTGTCTGTGAACAATCGTAAGTCATGTGAAAGATTTTCAGTTTGACTTATGTCTGGACTTTGTGCAGTCCTAACACATATATAGACTTTTTTTCTAAACCATTTCATTGCTGCTCTGGCTGTATGATTGGGGTCATAGTTCTTCTGGAAGATTAACCTCCACCCCACCTTACGTCCTGTATTTAGCTCATCCATCTAGCTTATCCATCTTCCCATCAACTGACAAGCTTCCCTGTGCCTGCTAAAGAAGCACCAGAGCACCTTCTCCCACATGTTTCCTGTGTCCCCCACAAAGCACAAAGGGACTTCTAATGACTTTCTTTCAACAATGGCTTTTTTAGCTGCTCTTCTGTAAAGGCCAGATTTGTAAACTAATAATTGGCCTGTTGCCTAATTCTCCCAACCGATTTGTGGGTCATTGTAGATCCTCCAGAGTTACCATTGGCCTCTTGGCTGCTTCTGATTAATCTTGTTGCTTGGCTTATACTTGTACAGGGGACAGCCATCTTGTTACAATCTGAGGAAATGTTCAAGGGGTGTGAATACTTTTGGAATACACCGTATTTTTATAATCAAACCAATGAGGTCGATGAAAGACCTGTTTAATAACATTGTATTTCATACAATTCTGATACAAGACCAGAGTGAACCATGTTAGCAGAGAAAAGAATGAGCAGATATAGGTCAAACTAGTCATTTCCATACACCACTTTGCTTGACATTTGGCCGCCTGTTGAGTTGTGAAGTGGGGTCCTCGTACAGGGCTTGAGAAAAAAGCGTGCATGCATTTCCGCTGACATTTTTAGGCTGTTCCACCACAGATGCTGTGATAATGTATGATATTTGCAGACGGCCACACAGCCACTAAATGCAGAGGCTGAGATGTGAGCACTTGGCATTAGGAACACGTTGTATTCGCAGCGAACGTGTTGCTACCGTCATTCAACCCCAACCCCCACCCATTCTGATCCCCTTGTGCGCCCTGACTCGCATGTTTGCACTCACATTTGTTCTGTCTCATTTGCACCGTTGCTCCCTTGTATTCTGATGCACTCGTTCCTCCTTTGCCCAGGTGTTGAGGGAGACTGAGGCAAAATAAAACTCTGTCATACCTACCTTAGTGCAGCACTGAGATGTAAACACAACGCCAATGTGCTCTGTGAGCACTTCTCTCCTTAAGGCAAGAAAATATATCAAATGACCTATGAGAGTGTGACATAATAATATTCTTTGCTCCTCTGAGACAGGCCATGACCTTCTGATTGGGGCATCACAGTGACTATTTGAATGGTAATGTGACAGGTTGATTGGTAATTTACAGCCAGCACAAAGACAGAGTGAATCAGGTCTGTAGTAACAAACAGAAGCAATATGGTTTTGACCCGCCAACCTTCTCATGCTAACCAAGGCAAATAATAGCTATTCCTGCTGCATAGTGCAGCAAAAAGCAGGTGATTCCTCTCAGAAATAACAGCTGGCCATGTTTTGCTTCTGATGGTGAAGCTCCATCACTGCCCGTCCCTCGCTAGTCATCAGAAGCTGTTTGTGCAATCTTCCTCAGTTGTATAAACACTAAGAATGTAAACTTTAAAGATAACTGTAAATGTTTATTATTACCAACAGTGTTACTAACACAATTAAACAGTTTTAGAGTAATATACACATTTAATAAAAAATAAATTACAACATTAAAAGCACGTCAAGTAATTCAAGTCAGTCCACTCCTACTAGGCAATACAGACAACCATTTTTCCCTGATTTTCTGACATTAAATCAGACTAAACCTTTTTTGTTTTAGGTCATTAAGGATTGCTAAATGTATTTTTGTGTGCTAAATGTGTGTACCCCACAAGAGTGGGAAAATCCCTGACAGTCCATCACAGGGTAACATAGAGATACACAGGAGAACATGCCACACATACACACCTAAGGGCAATGTAGAGACAAATTAAACCTCATTTGCATGTTTTAGTAGAGACATGCAAAAATGCAGACATGCATGGAGATAACACGCAAACGCCATGCAGGAGGTACTGGCTAAAAACAGGGTGACATGATCCGAATGAGACTAATTGCAAAGGTAACAAAACGTGACTGGAGCAAAACAGAAATTCCAGGATACAAACTATCAGGAAAACATAACGTACAGAACGTGAACTAGAACACAAACTAAAGCACAGCCAGGAAAATAATAAACATAAACAAGATCCAAAATATAAACTGAAAACAAGAATAACTAGAACCCAAACAAAAACCCAAACACCCTCAAATCATGACAGAAAGAAAAAAAGCATAAACAAAAAATCCAACCAACATACTGTGACATATTCCTTTACCATACTGGCAAATCCAAAGCAAATATCATGATTCATGATTTGTGGAACAATTAATTCATAAGATGTGACTGGGTCAATCTTTTGTGCTGAAATGTCGAGAAAAATATCAAATCTGGAAAACAAAAATAATGAAATTTCAGTTTGGAAAAGTATGAAGTGTGAAATGGAAAAGTTAAGGAACTCCTAAGTGATAGCCTGGTAACCTGTCCAGGGTGTACCCCGCCTCATGCAAATTGAATGCTGGAGACAGCTACCAACACCTTTGGCCATTCACATGAAAAAGACGTGGATGCAGGTTGACTCCAGAGTTTGGTCTTTAAAACAAAAATAATAGAAATCTTTAATCAAATATGAACTTCTATAAAAAATGTTTTTTTTTTATTTGCACATCAGGATCTTTATTCTACAACTGCACTGTATTCTTCTGACGTCTGGAAAGCAGTCAGCACCGATATTGGTCTGTCTGGTGTAAGACAACACTTAAGAGACGTGACTTCACTAGAAGATTTGCGTTTCAGAGGGGAAACCTTGCCCCGTATTGGGGAAAGGGGAGAGAAGTGGAGCGAATGCAGAAAAGACTATGAGCCTAATGTAGACCTGTCATCAGCTGGCTGTAGATCAAAAGAGCAGCACTGGCAGGCGGAGCAGAGAATACACCGGAGCCTCCGCTTTGTGCCAGGCTCCAGCTTCTCTGAGGTAGACAAGCAACAGAGGGGCCTGGCTCCAGGCAAGGAGTGTGTATCTGCTATTTGTGTGTGTGTTTGTGGGTCTGCATGTGTGTGTTTGTGTTTCCATGGGGTTGGAGAGGTGTGGGCACATTCACAATGTCTCAAGGCAAAGATCTGGCACTGGGAAAATGTCACCAGAATCTGAGAAACATGAAAGAAACAGAGGAGAAAGAGGAAAGTGTGAAGAACAGACGCTTGAGCTCTGGGAGGTGTGGGATTTCGAGTTTACGGAAAGCAGAGCCATTCTCTCAGAGTGGATGATCGGGAGGAATAAAAATGATGACACAAAGACACAGGCTTTCTTTATTGAACACCTCTGCAGTATCAGTGCTCAGCTGCTGAGTGAATTCAAGGACATTTTTAAATTGCATCTCTCTGAGGTTACGGTTTTCTGTTTCCTGCCTTGCAACAAGCTTAATACCTGAATGTGTTTGTGTGCTCTTGTGCAAACTAAAAATAAGGCTTTCTTCAAAAATAAAAAAATCCCCCTTAAAAGCTCAAATATTTGACACTTCAAAACTATCACAGGCTCAAAACATAATACCATTGCAATGTACAGTGTTGTGAACAACTATTTTCCCCTATACACGGATTTTCTCTGGCTTGTGCTTTTTGTGGTAATTCTTAGATGTTTCAGATCATCAAAGATTTTTAATATTAGACAAATATAACCTGCGTAAATACAAAATGCAGTTTCCAAATGATGATTTCATTTATTATTAGGGGAAAAAGCTATCCATACCAACCTTACCTTATGAGAAAAAAGTAAATACTCCTTAAACCTGAAGCTGCTGTCACAACGTAAGTCTCTGTTTTCCATGTATGCTGGTGTATAACACATTATGTGGGTTGAGACATCAGAAAATAAAGGAGATTTTGGAACATTTCTGACATGTTGTGTATGCAGAGGGGGGATGCGGATGTCACACCCTGACCTTCCTAATATGAGTGTGATATGTTAGTTCAGAGATACTGTACAGCTGAAAACATGAAAAGAAGATGGATAACATAACTCCATTTTTTCTGTATTTACTTTGTGGTTATCAGTGTGTGTGTGTGTGTGCCCAAGACTGTGTGTGTTCTCGGGTTTAGTCGAACTCAATGTCAAACCTATTTCTAAATTACTGATTCAGCTGGTTGTGGAGATACAGTGTAGTGGCTCCAGCGTTAACCTTTAGAGATTACGGTGACATTAAAAGCTACGTATGACGAGTGGGGAGACTTCAACCTCTCGGCAGCTCATCTGATGCAAATGTCCTCTCTCACCTCTATCAGCAAAAGTAATTATGACAAAGCGCTGTGACGTCTCGGGCTGCGTTAGAGAGGAGAAGAGCACCGAGTGGAGGTCCTAGAAATACACTGATCTCTCTGCGTAAGGAGGAGACAATTATCTGTTCATGCTGAAGAGGGGGCGTTGAGGGAGGGGCCCTCGACCCCGCAACCCCTCCGCTTCTCAAATTCAAGTATATTCAGTGCGGGAGCCTAGAGGGATTGCAACAAGATAATCATACTCTGGTTAACACATTCTGGGTCTGGATTTTGTAATGCATATTTTCAGTCAACGCACAAACATGCAGCTGGCGTGCACATTATTAGTGTCACTGCTGCAGTATTGGATTGGAAGTCATTTACGTTCCCCAGAGGAAAGATGCATGTATATAGACTCATCTGCAATCTACATAAAGCCATCATTAAATAATTGTAGAAGTTTATAATTTATATTGTAGTACATTCATTTCTTCTGTGTTTTTACCTGGGTTAAAACAGATGTCCACAGGTCATTTTCTTTACGTCAAAGTCCAGTCTCAAATCTCTAATGATTTTTACAAGTTCATGCCATATACTCTGCCTAAAACACTGCAATCCTCTAGGCTATGAATTTAATGCCATATATAACAGAAACCATATGCCTAATTTCATAAATCAGCATATTTTTCCTGATCCTCTTCAGCATGGAGAAAACTGTAATGAACTGCTGCAAATTACCCTATTATAAACATAAGTACGAATCTATATATTAAAAGAAACATAGATGCTATAGGTTAAGATCTGCTAACTTTACATTGCTGTATTAATTTACTAGGCAGTGCTTTTATTCTAGAAAAACACAAGTGCCTATGTCATACCGTAACTAACACCTATTAATCCTCATGTTTAAATAAACTCAGGAAATCACTTAATTAAAACCTGTAAACAATAGGCTAAACATCTCGAAGGGCAACATATAATGTCCCAAGCTAAAATAGTTCATGAACAGATGAGAAACAAAGTTGCTGATATCTATCAGCTTGAAAGGAAAGTAATTTTTCAGGCTTTGGTACTCAAGCAAATCACATTGAGAGCCATTATTCACAGATTGAGGAAAACATGAAACAGTGGCAAACCTTCTCAGGAGTGGCCAACTTATCAAAGTTACTCCCAGAGTACATTTAACGACTTTACAGATGTCACAAAAGAACCCAAAACAACATCTAAAGCACTGCAGGCCTCACTTTAGTTTAGTTAAGGTTAGTTTTCACAATTCAACAAAAACAAAGAGACTGGCATCCATTGGAAAATGTTCAAGACCTAAAAGAACACAAAGGGCTTTCTCAAATTTGCCGAAAAATGAAAACAAATTATTTTTTAATTATTCCTAAGACTTTTGGGAAAATATTCCTGTTTACTGGTGAGACAAAAAGATTAACTTTTTGGAGCTTGGAGCATTTCAGAAAAAGAACATCATACCAACAGTCTCCTATGGTGGATTCCAGTGCAATGGTCAGGGGCCGCTTTGCTGCCTCAGGACCTCAGTGACTTATAATAATCAATGAAGCAATACTTTCTGAGACAGTTTGTTCAAGAGAGTTGATTTATAGACTGCAGGTCCAGGTCACATTTTGACTTGTAGAGCCAAGTCTGAAGTATTTAGCATCACCTGAATCTGAGTCTGAGACTTGAGTCACAATCTCTGGATCAAAGCACATCCCTTCAGGTCTATTGAACACATGGCCAGAGGGGTACATACCTAATAATACTCTAAATCACTCATCCTCTTTGTCAGCACCTTCGTAAAGCGGAACTAAACCCTATGTCAAAGAATACCTCTGCCCCCAGGCAAAGTTTGAAAAATGCCATTATAGTGGGCATCGCCAAGTGTTAGGATTAGCAGAGGCGGTTAAGCAAGGGTGTGGTCAGGAGGCAGAGGGAAAGTGGCAGTTAGCTTAATTTGGTACATTGAAACATGAAGGATTTTTCACCCCTCCCTCATCATCGGAGTTTAAGAGAGGCTTGATGGAGCTTAGCAGGAATGACCCTTATCAGTTAGAGCCGCTGGCTTGCTATGCGGGCGTATCTGAGTGAGATGGTTTTATACCTGAACGCGGGGTCTGTGACGTAAGCATATAGCAAGCTGTACCATTTAACCAATAGGATCAACTGCAGTAGCCACCTGTCAACCCAAAGAGGGCAGCACTAAAATGGTTTTAGGACAAATATTGCACAATTAAAGAAGTTTTCATGCAATTAAAAAAAATAGCTCAGTAACATGAAGATAACACACTTAAGGCCCAGTTTATACTGCTAAAATATTATAAAATATTGATTATGTTAAAAATTTTATGTGTAACATTTATCTATGGTTGTTTTGATTTTGATAGATGCACTTAAGCAAGACTATAGACAAAACAGCCACTTCTATTTAGAACAATTTTTTTAAGCACTTGTTGCTAAGAATAGTATCCTCTATACTTGTGTTTTATAGTAGTTAATAAGTTGGGGTTTTGAAACAGTGATATCGTAACGAAATTGCTGGGTGGCATACCTGATCATGTCTATTGTCACCAAAAACATTTATAAAATGCTGAATTTGTCAAAAAAAAAGTGCCAGCCTTCTTAAAACTACTGGGTCGGTGTGCAACATCAGTTTCAGGAGGGACTGTTATGGGTTACTTAGTGCTGCAGCTGTAGAAACTGTGTCCTCAGGCATTTTCTCTGGCATCCTAACCACTTCAAATTGTGAGAATATAAAATGAAAAAATGGTTGTGTGTTTCTTGATATTGCAACTTTTGGTATATCTTGGTACACCTTGATAGCTTTAATTACCTAAACCCTTTCTACCCCTTTCCTTTACTTGTTTTATTTGACTTACAGTTTGGTTACTTAAGGTGCATTGAGCTGTTTGTTTGTGTGGTGATTATGAATATGAATATATTATTAAATATTAATACTTTAATATTTTAGTAAATAATATTTCGTTCTGTTAAAGGTTGTCCTGTGAATACCAGCCCAGTAAGGCGGTGGTTTTAGGAAAAATTAAAAAGGCATGAGCCAAGCTCTGCCATTATTCAACACCCAAAATTTTCTGAAACACAAAACAAAAATTAAATTTCCCCAAAATTTTTTTAAAATACAAGAATTTTTTAACCCAAAAATTTTAAGTCAAACTCAAAGAAAAACATATTTCAATAAAACACACTCTTTACTATGCAAAAACCCAACCAAACAAAACCCTATCAAGCAGAATGTAAGAATAAGGAAACTTTAAAGGGGGTATGTACAATAATAAACAAGTTGATCAAAAAAGGTTGGGAAAAATATGACCGGGGATGCAACATTTCCATGCAATATTTATGTTTTAGAACCAAGGATTTCCCTTTAAGAATTGGAATTTTAAGTTAAGTTAGTCTTGGGAATAACTTAGGCAAAAAGGTATACCTTTTTAACAACCATTCACAATGCAAAAACAGATAAAAACATTTTTTCAATAAAATAATATTTTAAAGAATTTATTTGCTGAATAAAAAACCAACCTTTTTGATGACCAAATTTCAACAGTGTTTTAATTAGCTTGCCTTTTATTTATTAAAAAAAACATTTATTTTAAAATTAAATTTAAAGGGAAAAAAGTAACCTAATATTTTAAGGAAAAAATTATTTTGAATTAAAAAAACAAAATCTTTCCGCCAAAAAAATGGGTTCCCGGTGCTAACTTAGATTATCAAGTGTAGAAAAAATAATATTTAGGGAAATATTATTTTCCTAGATTGGAAATAACAAACCTTTTTTTGGGTAAATGATCAAAATTCCGGGGCTTCATAAAATGGACGAGCACATGTTCTTAGCCGTTAGCGATTAGAGCTAACAAAAGAAACTTGTAGCTTATCATCAGAATCAAACATACCTTTAAAATACCACTAATAAAAGGTTTGAAATGCATAAGCGTGGACGGCACGTCATGGCCGATCTTCTGTTTAAAATCACCCTATAAATAAAGTTTGTCTTAACTTTAAAAAAACACAAACACAGAACACAAACTGAGCACATAGTGCTAAGTTTTCAACAGAAACAAAACCAAATGTCATAAAACGAAAAATGTTTAGATTATTTCCTTCTAAACTACCTCTCTGCCCAAAACAGTACCTCTTACGTGAACCGTGCTGAGGAAAAGTTGTCCGAGGCGACGAAGTTGAGGAAAGGATCCACAGTGAACAAAGGTTGAACAGCTAACCTCCGTAGCTGTGCGGGGGGGGGGACCGGGAAAAACCGGGAAAAACTGCTTCACTCGGCGTCGTAGAGACAGGGTCTCTGCTGGGAACTCTCTGGAACACAGTTTGCTTCTGGACCTCAGAGAGAAAAGTCATGCAACACTTGTACCTTAATTACCCCCGTTCATGAATGAATACCGGATACACAAACAGCAATTCATTCCTACTTAACTTAGTGCATATGATCGCATGATCGTGTGACACTCTTGGATCCAGTTTGAAAAGTTATGTCTGTTACCCTGCAAAGAGACATTAGCGCTCTGTGTCCCTTCATCCAGTTCCTCTGGGGACCTGCGTGGAAGAGGTCAGTCTGTTGCAAAAGCGGGGTTTTTATTCGGACAGTGACGTCACGGGAAGTCCGCTGTTATTCCCTGTTCCTGGCTGTGCTGGAAGTAGGTTAATGCAATTTATTTTTAAAGTTCCAGAACAGTTCTTACTGGCCTTTCCTGTCGTAGCCCATGTCTGGGGTCCCAACATTAGGTCAAATATATTGAGTTAGCTTTAGACAAATCTTCTTGTTTGGCTTAAAATGTTTTCCTCTATGTTGTTACAGTAAGGTGTATCCAAAAGGTCCTGACAAAATGGTGGCATTGTACTTCTTTCACATGTGAGCTGGCTGTGGCTCACCAGGGATAGAGGCCTCCTTCCTCTTTCACAAAATAGACCCACCATGTGGATGCAAAGACAAATACTAGTTCATACACGAACTGGTAAGTGTTGTGTCATTGAATATACATCTTTAATTCCTTGGTATTTTTTTTTTTACATAAATACATTCATATATAATACCTGTGATTTTTTTTTTTTACTGTGGAACTTTGGGAACAGCTACCTTTTTCATGCTAAAAGCAAGCTCTTTTTGGCCATTTTTCCTTCTTAAAATGTTTTGTTCTTGTTTTTGTGAACATATTACCTTGCGGAGGGTCTCTGCAGTCTCACAGCTGAACTTGCTGTTTAGAGTCAATGGACTGCGATGGCCCAGAGCAGCTCACGCTAACTTTTAACCCCCCTGACAGTCACTTCTGCCTTTGTTGAACAACTGGCATGGGCTTTTAGCCCCTGAACTGTCCTCTGCTCCTGTTGTAAGAGCCCATGCACCTCATAATGATTCCAGTCACATTATTCACCACACTTAAGAAAACAGGTCAGGGCAACTTTTTAAGTTTGGTTCTTCTTCTAACTTTTTGTATTTTATGCATGCCCATTCATGCAAATTTGACTCAAAGCAGTATTTTCCAGTTTCATAGAGCTATACTTTTTTGTCTTGAACTGGTTCCGTTAAACATGCACATTCAAACTTGGGTTTTAGCTGCACAGAGACAGATAGTATACAGAAGAAGAAGTTGTGTTTTGTTTATTCTTGCTTTAAACACAAAGAGACTGCATTGTGGTGTAGTTGGTAGCACTGTTACCGTGGAGCAAGAAGGTCCAGAGTTCGGATCCATCCCTGTGGTGTTTCTCCATGGAGATTGCATGCGTTCCCTATGTATGCATAGGTTCCGGGTTCTCTCATATTTCATCAAAGTTTTTAAAGCTCAGTACCAAGGTTGAAGTAGGAGTCACAAGTATATCTACAGAAGAAAAGATTAAACAGAAAGGAGCAGAAGTCAGGACCATGTTTCTTTAACACAGAAAGGAACACATTCTGTCCATTTTCTACATTAAAAAGAATGTATTTTAACCATATGAATAAAAAGGCAGAAGCCCTTTTACTAATACTGATATATGAATATGTGACAGCATTGGCAATAAGATCTGTAGTTATGTAGATAATGGAGGGATTTCTTCATGATAGAAGCTAACTGAAGGGCCTCACAGATGTGTTGTCCAATAATCTGCCATTTTTACGTTTTTGATTAAAAACCCATTTTAGGTTTAGGAAAACATGTGAAAATGTTGCTTGAGATGTTGCTTGCAGCTGAATATTGCTTCAGCTGTAATGTGTAACATATTTTAAGCAGCTTTAGGTGTTGATTGTGCTAATTTGCAATGCTGATGTACAAATGATGTGTAAAGCTAAAATATGTAAGAACCCTTAGGTAGAGAATCAATCTGAGGTACATCAACACATGCCTCTCTCTTTGCAAAAGGTTATACAGGGCCTTGCAAAAGTATTCACCCCCCTTGGCATTTTTCATGTTTTGCTGCCTCATAACCTGGAATTAAAATGGATTGTTTGAGAGTTTGAACCATTTCACTTACTGAACATGCCTACAACTTTGAACATGTTTATTCTTTACTTTGGGAAGCAAACAACAAAAAGGACAAAATAACAGATAATATATGCATTCAACCCCCCTAGAGTCAGGACATTTTCACAGTTTTGCCTTGAGGAATGGACACAAATCTCATTGGCAAGACGTTTCATACGCAAAGAGACCTATCCAAAGCCACTTGCAGCTGTAATTGATGTAAAAGGTGGGTCTGCATATTGCTGATTTTAGGGGGCATGAACAGTTATGCATGCTGAAGTTTTCTGCTATTTTGTCCTATTTGTTGTTTGCTTAACCATAAAAATAAAATAATGCATGTAGCTGTAGGCCTGTTCTCTAAATGAAACGATGCAAACTGTCAAACAATCCATTTTAACTCCAGGTTGTGAGGCAATGAAACATAAAAAATGCCACAGGGGGTGAATACATTTGCAAGACATTGTAATTAGTTAAAGGGGTCATATAATGTATTACATGGTTTTGGCCTTCTCACCAAACAATTTCACAAATAAAAAGCATATTTTCAAACTCACGCTTTCAGTTCAGCACAAAGGAAAAACTTGTGGTATTCTTGTTGATTGTGTTTTGTAGGGAGAATGGGGTTGATCTTCCTGTCAGTGTAATTAGTTATTGCACAGAGTCAGGAAAAGCATTACATTCATTATGTGAAAATATGGCCACCATGAAGGAGCCTCTTGAATTATAATGAAGAAGCCCCCTTGAAAACCATGAATTCACCAATTAAGCCTCTCATACTGCCTAATTATATGCATTTCAATTACTAGTTTTGCAATAGAAATGCATCCATTTTCAGTTTTAAGGAGCTTTCCTGCTTACAATTGGAGGAGTAATTAGAAAAATTAGCACTTATGATGTTCCACATATAATACGCTGCAGAGCAATGCAGCTAAGAAGGGAGAGAAGGTGTAATACATTTTAAAGCTTTGTCCTTTTCTGTTCTCTCCACTGCTTTTTATTTTTCAGAATTAACAACTTTTCCTTGTCCACATATCATCGCTGCAGTTGGGGCAACCAGATCAGAGTGAGCTGAACAACTAGAATTTTTTTTTTTACTTTCTGCTTCTGGAAATGATTTAAGGAATACTCATCCACATCTCTTAGCTCTTGGTCCCTTTGATGTGTGGAAATATCCTAAAATATGTACCACTTAGCTCTGTCTGACCCAGCTGACAGCAGAAAAGGCCTATCTGTGCCGAAGATACGGTACAAACCGCAGGTTTCACAGGCATGCTTTTAAATCTCAATTTTTTACGCTGACAATACCTTATTTCTTTATCAACAAAAGAGCCTAAATCCTGACAGCTATTTTGATGCAAGAAGTAATATCTTCTTGGGAACAAATGAAGGCATGTCGCTACATTATGTATGATGCATATGTAAGAAAAGAAAAGAGAGGAAAAAGCTGAAAGAGCAGCGAGAGCTCCCTGGTTAGGCTTTTATCATCCTTAAATGTACCAAAATGAGTCTTGGGGAAAAAAGAAGCTGTGTGGCTTTTGAAGAATTACTCAGCCCGTCTCATTTGAATGTATATCGCATCCCGAGCAGCCAATGAGCAGCCCGGTCCTACACTATTCTTTGACTATGATGATCAATGATAACATACAGCGACTCCCCGGGAGCGAGGCATCCGACAACAGGTTAGAGTCAGTAGAGGATGGCTTCCCTGATCCGGGCTGAGCTGTATCACCTCTCCAGCAGAGCAGATCGTTAGGTATTTCAGAGGCAAAGCTTTCAGGAGAGAGCGAGTGTCCTGTGTCCTGGGCTTCAAATAAGAGGAAATTTCCAAGACACGGGTTTATTCACTTGAGAGTCCCCTTTTACTTGAATCAGTTTTCTTATCTGTAGCTTGATTTAACACTAGAACCACCAAGATGTCAGTGTGACTCCCAGAGCATCTTCAGCTCTAACTAACCTTCTTAAAGTGAACACTCTGTTGCTCGTACTTCACTACTTCTACTAGTTAGGCCTATGTTTACGTAGCACAGCCGAGGAGAGTCATTTTGACTCCATAGATACAGTATATAATGCTGCACACACAGCTGTCCTGTTATACCATTTGAAAGTTGCTTTGGCAACTGAGTTATGTGCACTGTCTGTTTGTATGTCCAACATTGTATTGGACAGGAAAGATGTGCTGCTGAATGTTTTGTGGAGTATGTATAAAAATGTTTTGTCAGAGAATCTATAACTGTCGACACAGGTCGCGGCTCTTCAGTTGTATCTGTTTGACTTAGTGTTTTCAGTCTCAGCTAAATAAATGATGAGACAAAGAGGCTTCAAGCGTGACATTATTGCCTATTTAACATTAGCAAAAAAAGATAATAAAATTTGTGTTTGGTCGTTTATTTCTTCGTGGTAACAATGCTTCTTGGCAAAACAATCCTATATGATTGGAAAAGCAGTAATTTCTCTCTAAATGGTGTAAGGAAAATGCATTTGTTGATTGAGCAGCAGAGTTGAGTATGTGGGTTGTGCCATTGAAAAACTTGTCAAATCCTCTCTGCTAATATCAAACAATTTGCTCTTACTCTAGTTTGGTGTATTTTATTGGATGGGATGATTTTTGAGGGAAGTAGATATAAACTAGAAATGTAACAATTTATCCATTTAACAAACAGGGGCCGATGTAGTACATAGGAGGCCCGTACACAATCACAGCAGACTGGTATATTCTCATGCTGGTCACCAGTTTGATCACACACTGCTGTGGGATGGCCCCTGTTCTTCAAGCATCATTCGTAGCAAGTCAGCCAGTGTGGTTGTGTTGGTTACGCTGGCACAAACAACACACCCTTGCTGATCCCACAAGTGTTCAGTAGGGACAAGGTTAGGACTTCAGGCTTGCCAGTCTAGCCTCTCCAGTCCCAAATTCTGGAGGTAGTCACTAATAAATCCCACTCTGTGGGGGTAAGTGTTGACATCTTGGTGGGTAGTGTTCTGTCCCTTAGAATGAAGATATGGGATTGTCACTGGTTACAGAATCTCATCTTGATATTTCCCTGCATTGAGATTGCCGTCGAGCTTTGCTTTTCCAGTGAGGAAGGTGCTGCCCCACACCACCAAAGCTTCACCCAAAGCTGTCTGGGATTGGCAGAGAGGATTTGGCGAATATTCATGGACGGGACCCACTCACTCATCTCTGATGCTCATCCCACGAGTTCATTTTACTCATGAATATGGTGCCATTTAAGGCAAAATAAACCAGATTTTGAACTTAGATTTCTTACCAAGAATCACTGTTACAACCAGGCGCGTAGTTAGACCTGGGCTTCCAGGGCGGAAGCCCAGGGCTAAATAGCCCCGGACTTCTTGATAGAAGAAATTTAGAAGTATTAAAAAGATGCAGCCACAAAATGGCATTGGATTTCACATTTTTATTTAAAAACAATCAGATATTTTCAATTGTGTTCCATATAATCACTTCCCGCTCCACCTAACCTGACAATGAGTTAAAAGGAGAAGACAAAAAATAGCTATTTGCACACTCGCAGCACCGCGAATGCGCAACTACGTGCACAACCAGAGACGGAAGTCCAGAACAGCAGTTTACTTCAGGTCAACCTGCCTCCTTCATTACCTGAAAAGTTACACTGAGCGCCTCAAACAGGGCTCATTTTAGAGCAACCGCGGAGCCAACCAGAGAGAGGAAACCTGGTGCGTGTGTGTTCAGCAACAGGTGGACGCCAAGCGGTGTAAGAGAAGATAGCGGTAAAACCTGAATGCTGACTCAGAATGGGCTAATTGTAAGTTACAGATAATCACTGATTCACCCAGCAAGACATGAGGAGGTTCACTCTAATGAGCATCTTCAGGGACATGATGAGAAACTTTCACCTGAGCCTCAGGTGAAGTTAAATGATCTGTCTGTGATAGAAAATAGCAGCAACCTTCTCTGTGAGCTTCTTGCCGGATTTCCATCATAATGTGAAAATATGTGGTCCTTCAGTCAAAATAAAAGCATTTAATCCTAACGTAGCTAAATACATTAAAAGGTCCTTCAGATCAACACATTGATCTCATGGCTGCAGCCAGTCTTATAGTCCAGTTCTACATGTAGACAGAAAAAAGTGTTGCTCAATAAACCAGGAAAATATCTCCTGGTGCCAGTAAGACATCGTAGAAAGAGCAAAAGTAAGCCTCCCTCTTCGCTTTCATATCTTCTGTGCAACATACAGCTCTGGGTTTAAAGATGCAGAATAATTAAGAAATAAATCATAGCAATTAATCACAGGTAGACCATTGATTAGTTAACTATTTTATTTTTCTGAATTGCACATGTAATATTATATAAACTAATTAAACAAGGATACAGTTTTACTGAAGGCGAGACATGCATACCATATGTATGCAGTTATTAATAACTGTAATATTAGTACTGATAAGGTCCAGGATGAGGCTCTATGCTATATTGAAACACCACAACTTTAACACCCTTTCCTCTCAAAGTGTTTAATAGTAAGAACTGCACTAATGTCTCACATGCTCAGTGCAGAACAAAAGACTGTGTTGAAAAATGTTTCTTTTATTATTTTTGGCAGGCCACATTTCTTCAGAAGTGGAATGAAGGGCCGAAATGATGGTGGTAAAAGAGAACAGGTTCATAAAAGAAGGAACGATTTTAATAAAATGTTTCGAAAGCTCTTGGCATAATAAAATAAATGTGTTTTACCATTTGACTAAGATTTAGGAAAATCAACTTTATACCACTTTCCTTTTTTGAAATATAAGAAAAAAGACAATGGAGCCTCAGGAGTGGAACACTTTGATGAGAATGTAACGTTTAAAAAGGTAATTTATGTAGATGACAAAAGAAGCACATTTATCTGGCCCAAAGTAAACATCTCTGAGTTTAAGAAAAACTTTTGTCAGCAAAAAATTTAGATTAAGTTCTTTTCTAAATAACTCAAAATGCGTCATTATTTGCTTCAGCAAAATATTTTTTTATCAGGCCTAAACTCTGTTCCTCCTTTTCCTTCATTCAGCTTATACAAAAATAAAAAGTAAAATTTTTACAAAACTTTTTTGTTTGATTCACAATAATTTACATTCAGTCTAAAACCAGCCTAGACAGAGAACTGGTACAATATGTCCTATAATATTTGAATTTTAAATTACCTATAAATTGTCTGGATTTAGGCTAAAGCCCCCAATGTTTTGAGACCCTAAAAACGCCCCTGGTTACAACTAAGAAAGTCTCGACAAAGACAAATTTTCTGTTTTTTGTACCAAGTATACTTTAAAGTAGAACAATATGTTTTCACCTTATTTGGAGTATTGAAGTTTTTGTGTAAATAGTTGTAATAATAATTCTAAGAGACCACTAAGAGATGCCAGACATTGATTGACTATTTAATTAAACTCTGGTTGAACAAACAGCCAAACTCCAACAAGTTGTTCTAGTTCCAGCTGTCTTACACACAGGGAAGAATCTAATTCTATACCATAGTGTTTTAACTAACAATATACAGTTTTTTTTTTATAAAACTGTTTTAATTGTGCTTATCATCAATATAATATGCTAACAATGGTTTAAAAGGGGAACTATGTAATCAGTTTTTCTTTGTTTTAAGTAAGTTAAACATTTTAGCAACGCAGGCTCACTTTCACCCATGGAGTGATGTCGTCACTGCTCCTTATAAAAAAAGATAAAAGACTATTTTCATCAGAAAGGCTAAAAAGAAATAATTCTAATTTTAAAAATATAGGTCTTAATTAGAAATAAATCAGCTGAAATTGGGTTTAGAAGACAGATTTTAAAAAAAGAAAAAAAATGATGGTGTACCCCTACCTTGCTGTAAATTTTTGCCACCTTTTGCAACATTGTGTTTTCCATTTTGTAGGTAGTTGAGTTTACTCTGTTTTAGGATGCAGTTTCAAATGATACTGCTCTCCTAAAGCACTTAAATCAATGACAAACACATTTTAATGCGCTTTCTTTATTCCCGATACCACTCCTGTCTGATTCCAAAACATAGTGTCATGCAATATGAGTTTTCCCATTCGTTATGTCATGTGTCATTGGTGTTATATGACTGTAGCCTTGGGGAAGTAGAAGTGATTAGTGCTATTGTGATGAAAGCCTCCATCCAGAAAATTTGATGAAAGTCGGTGAGTCAGAGGATGAGAAATGGGCTTCAACAAACAAAATAATCTAGCAGAGGTGTTACAGTAGCAGGTATGTATCTATGAGCCTGTGCCCTGCAATTTTCTACTCAGCTCGACTCAGAACTTACAGGAAATTAGAAAAAAAAACCTTGGCTGCCTTTGCGGAGATCAATTTTGTGATTATGGGGTTGATAGTCACATTCTGCTGTTTGATAGCAGCCACATCTGTCCTTTTTAGGTCTAGTCTGTCCAGCCTTGTTGCACCTCTCCCCAAATTCTTTCGTTCTACTCTCTGACTTTTGTGTTCAGGGGGCAGTATGTTGTAGCCAGAGGACAAGATCTGGCATTAGGAGTTGTTGAAAGTCACAGTTACTATTAATGTATCTCTTATTAATTTATTAATGCAGTCAGATTCATCAAATGTTTCTTCGCATACATTTTACCCTCAAGTGATATATGCATTTTACATCAAAACCTCATTTTGACAAGAAGCCCCAGGGAAAGCTAGCCTATGACCCTGTTTTCATATGTTGCCTCAGGCAATTTCTTCTTTGCAACAACATACCATACTGTAACCTGACAAACTCATATCAAGACCAAGAAAAGAAATGTACCACAAAATGCAGTGAAGCAACTACAGAAGGAGAGAATGTACACAACCATCTGTCAATTGTTTCATACCAGTTAAACCCTGTTCACCGTCATGGAGGGCTGATGCCTATATCCAAAGGTCAATGGAGGACATGCAGTTTCCTCCCTGAGCTGCAGCACTGGGAATCTTGCTGATCTTAAAATATGATTTGATTCATCTACAGAGGTCCCTTAGTTGCTATCCATGTGTTTTATTCTCCAGTCACTACTATTAGTCTATAAGGTAACTTTTTCCACCACTCCATGAAAAAAAAATATTACTTTATTTTAAAGTGCTTTTGTAAAAAAAAATGGGGTAGAGGTAGTGTCGAGGTAGAGCAATTCCTGACCTTGGGGCATTTTCTGCATGTCTTTCCCCCTTCTCTTTCCACCCATTTCCTGTCTGAATACTGCAAAAATCTAAAATAAGAAGGTAGCTATTTCATGTAAGAAGCTACTTACATTTAAGCTAGAAATTGTTCATACATCAGGTAGATTTAAGTAATCTTTTAATGTTATCAACATGTTTTCCTGACTGGAGGTAATAATAAGGTTTTGGAGTGGCCTGACCATAATCCTGACTTGAATCTGATGGAGAATCTGTGAACGGAGCACTCGGAATACTCCCTTCTAAATGGAAAAAAAACCTTTTTGAGTGTGAGCAGCCATCTGCAACAACCCATTGTAACAGATAGGCAGTGAACCAGGGATATTTGCTATGATGGTTAGCATGTTGGATACTCTACAGAAAAAAAGTGACAGAGTGAAAGCCAATTTTTAAGACCAATTAGACCAATAGCCACCAGTGATGCTGAAGTGCTGAAGTTCCCTTGAGTTCAGCACTGCTGAACTCAAGGGGTGTTTCGTTTTTTTTTTAATGAGCATTTGTTCACCCTTTGTTCAAAATCTAAATTACTTTAGCTGGTGAAACACAGCAAGATATTTTGGTCTGATTTTATCAGTGAAGCCTGCACTAGTCTTTACTGGGGGACACTCGGCATGGTTAGTTGTGAGGGGTAAAGATATGAATCTAAAACAGTGTGAGAGAAACAAACCAAACTTGACTTCGGTCGCAGTCAATCAAACAGGTGTGAATGTTTTTAGTCAAATTTGCATGCGGTCGGGTAGTGTGAACTGATTACTGACCCAACTGTAAAGACGTTGCCAAAAGCCGATGGACAAGAGAGGGTGGGACACACATAGCTTTGCAGGCAACAGCAACAACGAGCAAACTGTCTTTCATGTTGTTTTTTTACTTCCTTTTTTTCCTAAAGTCGTATTTACAACTGGAAAAATCTGGTGCATTACGGCGCATATATACAATAGGTTGAAGCGTTCACCTGGTTTGATCCATCCATCCATATTCTATATCTGCTTTTTCTGTACAGGGTTGCAGGGGAGCTGGTGCCTATCTCCAGAAGTCTACGGGCAATAGGTGGGGTACACCCTGGATAGGTTTGCCAGTCCATCACAGGGCAGCACACTGGACAAACAACCATGCACACACCCATTCACACCTAAGGGCAGTTTAGAAAGACCAATTAACCTAACACCCATGGTTTTGGACTGTGGGAGGAAGAAGTACCAGAAGGGAACCCACGAATGCAGGGGGAGAACGTGGAAACTGCATGCAGAAAGACCCCCCAGGTCAAACCCAGGACCTTCTTGCTGCAAGGCAACAGTACTACCAACTGCGCCACAGTGCAGCAGCTGGTTTGATAAATTATATAAGCCTGTGACGCCTGATCAGGTGCTGTTATTAAGAATCCCATAATTCTACACTGAACAGAGACTTAAAGAAATTTTAAATTTAAACTTAAAATTAAAATTTAAAATCCATCCGTCCGTCCGTCCATCGCCTTCCACAACATCCTCCAGCTCATTCTGAGGGCTCCCAAGGCATTCCGAGGCCAGATGGTATATATAGTTCCTCCAGCGAGCTCTGTATCTTGCCTGGGGTCTCCTCCCTAAAGGAACATGCCCAGAAAACTCCCAAAGGGTGGTGCCCAGGAGGCATCCGGATCAAAAGACCAAACCACCTCAACTGATTCCTTTGCATGTGGAGGAGCAGCGGTTCTACTTTAACCTTTCCCCGGATGAGGGAACTCCTCACCTTATCTTTAAAACTGAGTCCAACCACCCTACGGAGGAAGTTCATAGAAATTCAGTATTATCATTTTCATATCTACATCAGTGCAAATTATTTTGTTTCCAAAGAATAGCGACACAGGTATATCAAATGTATTTTTTTTAACAACTTTATGGCGTCAAGTGCTGTTTGTAGAACATACCAGTGGGTGACTCATGTGGTCCCTAGGCTGCCTGGGGGCAGGGTTTTGGCTTCCTATGCCATAGAGTATAAATCCTACCTCCCCTCTCTGAAGCCCACCTCAAACAGTGGTGTGTACCTGGTGAGCTTCTCCTCTGCAGCCAGTGGTTTGTGGAGGCACTAATTTGAAACAGATGATTACTGCCTGATTGTGAGCAGCACAATAATGTGACAGTATACAGATACTGCTGGTACATATTTGAGCTGAATAAAGATGAATGGGCTCCCTCAGATGTCACCCGTAATAACAAAACTAGTTTAACATGTGCAGGACAGACAGCTTGAGGAGAAAAGAGAAAAAAGTAAAAGACAGCGATGAAAAATGCTGGTACTTTTCAGAGCATTGCTACACCTGTTTTACTCACAGAATCCTTATCAGGGCCTATGGTTTTATTTCAGTCGTAGTTGTATATTAATATGTATTATGTTAAAAGTTGAGCTCATATTGTTTCTTGAAGTTTCAGACATTAGATCATGATGAAGCCAATTAAGATAGATGCTAATATTAATGCTATTTAATATATGTGAGGCAGAGTTTACAAAATAAAATAAAAATGTTAGGCTTGTGTTTTCCAGTTTGAGTATAAAATCTAAAGTGTGTTAAAACAAACATATTTGGTTTGAAAACAAAGCATATTCATATTTACATTACAATCACTAACTTCAGTGTATTCTATTGAGGTTGTATGTGATAGATCAACAGAAAATTGTACTTGATTGTGAAGTTGACGGAAAATGATACATGGTTATTAAACCATCAATCACTGCAATTACAGCAGCAAGTCTTTTGTGGAATGCCTCCATAAGCTTTACACATTTAGAGGATAAAGTCTTGACACATATTCTTTTGGATTTCGGTCTGGACTTTGACTGGGCTATTCTCATAAACTAACAAGCTTGGATCTAAACCATTGCATTGTACCTCCGGCTGTATGTTCAGGGTTGTTGTCCAGCTTGAAGGTGAGCCTCTGCCCTACTCTCATGTCTTTTGAAGCCACAGACAGGTGTTCTTCGAGCTTTACTCTGTATTTTTAGCCTTCTATCTTCCAATCAACTCTGACCAGATTCCCTTTCTCTGCTGAAAACAAGCATCCCCACAGCATGATGCTGCCACCAACACCTCACACCAAGGAAATGGTTTGTGAGGGTTATGTGCACTGTTAGTTGTCCACCTCAAATAGTGTTTTGCATGTAGACCAAAGATTTGAATAATTTGTCCAATGTTACCAGAGCATCTTCCTTCACATGCTCGCTGTGTCCCCTTCATGACTTTTGGCGAAGTGCAATTGGAACTCCTTATGTCTGTCTTTTAATAATAGATTTCTTCCTGCCACTCTTTCATTGAGGCCAGATTCATGGAGGGCACGACTAAACCCTGTCCTTTTGAGAGATTCTCCCACCTGAGCCATGGATCTCTGCAGCTTCTCCAGGGTTACCAGGCTTATTGGTTGCTTTAGTGTAGGTGGCTGCCCATGTCTTGTCATGTTTGCCACACTCTTTCCATTTTGGACAATGGAATAAACAGTGCTCTGGGACCTGCTCAAAGCTTGGGATGTTGATTTACACCCTAGCACTGCTTTACACTTGACCAGAATATAAACTCGGACCTGCCTGGGATTGTTATTGGTCACCATGATGTTGTTTGTTGTGCAGTGTTCTCTAATTAGCTTTGGAGAGCTTCAGAAAACAGCTTGCACTGGATCTTTTCGGGGTATCGGACTAAAGGGGCTTCAGGCAAATGTATGCCACGCTTTTCAGATTTTTATATTTACAAAATGTTCTTTCCTTTATTTTCCTTCTAATTTACAATTACCACTTTGTGTTGGTCTGACCAATTGAGTGACATTGAGAAATTAGGAGGTTGTCTCATGAATTTAGTCTTTTTACTGCTTAATAATCTGGAAGTTGTTGTCTGGTTTACCAAAGTAACAATGGCAAGAAACTCAATGATGGGAAACGGCAAGTCAGGCTAAACAAAAGCAGGCTGTGAGCAGGATATCGATGCAGAAAGCAAAATTAGAATTGATTTGCAAGGAAAAGCAGAGTTGCTGTCTTGCACAATCAGTGAGTCCTGTGAATTCCTAATCCTGCAGTCTTTGAGGAAATCTCTGTGGCAGAACGGCTCTCTCATTCCTCTCTTAGACAGGGCCTCAATCTGCAGCAGATTGGAAGCTAGACATGCTTCAGGCTTTATTAAGATTTAACCTTTCTGTGATGTTGGTAGACCTCTGGCCTGACAGGATTCTCGTAAACATGAAGCTCAGCAGAGACACATTAAATACTGTAAAGAAATCGAGGCTATCCAATCAACATGACTGGAAAATTGGTTAATGTGACTGATTGGGGATGGATATTTGCTGCAACCGTCTATGTTTTCTGACTTATTAAATCTCCCTGGGCACGTTTTGAAAGTATCAGGGTGGGACAACATTTCTTGCTTGTCTTGTGCTGAGTCACAGCCCTAGCTCTTCAGCCCAGAGTAGGTTTTTTTTGTAAAATCCCCTGTCCCCTACAGTGTTAATTGGACAGCAGGTTCACAATGGCACACAGAACTCCCACCGCAGGAGCCTTAGTGCGAGGCTTCAGGGATGCAGTTAAATCTAAACTGACTTGACACAAACTGCCTGGGCCAGGAATCGAGGGAAAATTAGGTTTTCCTGGGAAAAGAGGGGGACCTTTTGAATAAGCAGATTGACAGGTCGAGCAGTCGCAGGAGATGGAAAGCACTTGTTGCCTCTCGGACGCACGGAGGGGTCAGGCGCCAGGGTTGGCAGCCTCACCGAAGTGGCAGCAGCTTTTCTGTGTAACATTTTTGTCAAACGTTTGGCAGCAGGATCTCTCACAACAACCACAGCGGGAAGTTGACGGTTAATCTAATTTCCCCGGTCTCAATCATACGGGTGGCCTCGGGGGGTTGTTTTTGCCTCCATAACATGTTGGAGGCTTTGTAGACAGTAGCCCTGGCTTTATCCAGCTCTTGTTGTGTGTTTCTTTGAAAAGAAAACCTTTGCAGTGATACAAAGAAGCATACAACGAAATGAAAAAAATAATCACCTGTTATCACTCTTGTATGACAGACTGTGTTGATATAACAGAGGAAATTGCTTTTTATCATGAACCCCCACAAGCTATATAGAAGAGAACAAAGAAAAATGGTGACAGGTATCACTTAGAACAGAAAAGGAACACCAGTCCTTGTGACAGCCTGCACTCAGATGATGTATCAACTGAGCTTCCCTCCATTGTAGAAGATATGACTGTTTAAACTGAAAATGCTTACTTTGCTGATGAATATGTGAACACCTCATTAACAATTTCTTTTATTTATCCATCTCTGGAGAAGAAAGTGATTTTATTGCAGCTTAACGCCAAAAAAAGCCTTACAGAACACAAGAAGCAAAAGATATTAACAAAAATGTGTATTCTACATGAGGAGAAAGTTAGGACGCCCCAGTCCCTAATAACTAATGTTACCACCTTTGGCTAAAACTATTTCAATTCAACACTTCTTGTTGCCATCTAGCAGTCTCTCACATTGGCCATTGAAGTTTGCCACACTTTTAGCTTTCAGCTGTGAGGTGTATTTTAAGGTTTTTTGCATGTACGGCCCATTTAGTCACCCCATAGCGTACCAAAAGGATAAAGATCTGGGCTTTGACTTGATCCAGAATTTTCCATTTCCCAGTTCTCAGTCAGTCCTTGGTGGATTTACTGGTATGTTTGGGATGTTGTCATTTTGCAGTGTCAAGTATTGCTTCAGCTTTAATTGTTTTTATAGATCCGATTCCAGACCTAGGAAACTTTGCTGCATGTCTTCTCATCTTCTCTCTCTGCCCATTTCTGAATAATGCAAATAAGGGCCTTAGTGCCACAGTAAACCTTCAAAAATAAGAAATCATGATGAGCTGAACAGGTCCTGTTGCAAAAGCTCCCCTAAACCCTGACACGTCCACCTTCATGTTGAACAGCTGGTATGAGGTTCTTTTCCTAGAAGGCTGCTCTGATTTTAAACTCATCTGTTGAGAATCTGTTTCGGAAATGTTGGTGTTTGTCTAAGTTTTTTTTGGCAAACTTTAGTCTGGCCTTCATGTTTTCCTGAGAGAGCAAAGGTTTCCTCCTTGCACATCCCCCATAAAAGATAAACTTGAGCCACTCAGTGTTTAACAGTCAGAATCAAACTAAACAAAGTGTTTAAACAAGGCAAACGTCCTGCACAATGCTGAGAAACGATATTGCTGATGTGTCATTTTAGCCATTTTCAGTGGGAATTTATTCTATTCAATAAATTACAGTTTTATTCTATTTTTAAGAACATTTTAACTTTTATTTTCTTCAGTTTTTGGAATTTATTTATGTTACTTATTTTTTTAGTATTGTTAAATATGTTTCCATGTATCCATATGTGGGTATTTTTATTACACATCCATATGTCCAAATATGTTAGAAAAACACACGGGGGGTTTCAGGGCATCCTAATTTTTTCTGGACTGTATATCTCTGCTGGCCTTGGAACAGTTTTGGATCCTCCAGAACGACTTTGTGAGTGAGATGCTGTGGTTCTAGCTGGGTGAAAGGAAGCATTTCTGAATTACTTTCCATGTAGAAGGGTATGATTACCTAACACCTTTCATCAAGGTGCAAATATTTAGGTCTTTTTTCAGAACAAAGGCCACAGAACTCTCACAATGTTTGTCTTTGAGATTAACTAGTGATTTAACCCCTGTTCAGTGATGTAACCTGCTTTGATTTGCCGGAGCATGCGGCGAAAATGCACTGACTCACTTGTCACTCATTTGTCATAATTGGGTCACATCTGCCCTCAGAGGCAGGACAGAGGAAGCACATAAACAAAGTAATTATGTTTTAGTTGACTTGATATCGTGCGGTTCCTGCAGAACTGCCAGGGGATGTTTGATAAACAGGCCCGAGACGTCAGCTCCGGCTTCATTTGATTCAGCTCTGTCTCAGCCACTTGGAAATGAACTGATAGCGGGAATGGATGCTATCCTAATAATTTATTAAAGCCTCCATTATGTTGCGTTCTTGACAGCATGTACCTTAAAATGGTTCCCTCGCCACCTCCCTAACAGTCCGAAGTATATTTTTCATGTTTGCAAAAGCACCTACTTATATCTATTCTGCCTCTCTATCTTTTGTTGTTCTCTGACTGATGTTATACAACTAATCTAATTAAAAAGAAAAAAACAATACTTGAGGCAACCTTCAGACTGAATTATTCACCCACTGATGCATCCATGAAGGACAGTAAAAGTAGAATGTTTTATTTTTCATGAAACATACAGATTGATCAATTATTTCCATTCGCTGCACTGAAAATCTCTCTCTTAGATTCGTATTAAATTCCTTCCAGTCAAGAGAAATAATTCCCATTTACTTTGCAACTAACAGTATTGAGGGATGTAAGAATTAATATGCATAAACCATGTGCTTGTGAAATCCCAGGTTGGCGTTTTAATGCTTCCATTATCTGCTGAGGGAGAGACGGCTCCCATGTGCAGCTGATCTTGCTGACTCGTGTATATCTTCCAGTGCTAATACGGCATGAAAAGCTGCAGGGGCAGAAAACAAATCATCAAAAGTGCTTAATTAGTAAATGAAAGATTCGAGAGGCTTTGCTACAGACACTGGAGGTAGTTCTTAAATAACTACTACTGATACATAGCTTCTGATATCGGAATAAGCCCTTTGCAACAGTTAGCGACTTTAGTGGTCATCTGGGACCTAACAGTTTTTCCATTCACTCCAAGTCAAATGAGCTATTATAAAAGAATGGGCTACAACTGAGGCTTTTAACTGCACAATTAAATTCCAATGGTGTAGTGTCTATTGAGCAATTAACCTTTAGTAAACCAATTATTATTGAGTAGGTGATGACAAAAGTTAAGTCCTTGAGGAGCCATGTCCTGTTTTAATAGATGGTCTTATGCCATATAGAAGATGGAAATGTGGAGCCATTTTATTGCTCTATTAGCTTAGCTGTGATGAAATAGCGCCAGCTTACTTCAGCCTCAGTATTGATTAACTGGCACAGGACCGCCTCTCTGGCTGGCAGGATGAGAAGCAGACAACGAATGGATGAAAATGGATTCAGTGGAGTGCGGAAAAGTCGTGGCATCCAATCCGCTGAGAGCAGGAGTAATGAACAGGATCCAAGCCAAGTTCCTCAGATGGTCCGCAAAGAGCCCTCAGCTAGGCCTCACCTCTCGCCAGCTGTTCCACTGGCCGCCGAGTTGTATCCTGTTGCAGGCCGGTTTCCAAGGCAACTCACTGTGCCACCCAAATCAAACCTCCTCCTTTCTGTATAGCCTTACTTAAAATGCTTCTGGAAGCTTTACAGCTTCACTGTCTGTTCCTGCAGCATTAAGTAAATATAATGTGTTAGCTGCCATTCCTGCCCACTCAGTCATTCAAATGGCATTGCAAACTACTTTGTTGATTGGTCACTCGGGTGTCATTTGTCATTTTAGCTGTGACTCCTATAATCTGGACAATTTCTAGCCCGTTATACCCCTCATGGACACCGAGCAACTCAGCCATAAATTTAGCACTGGCTATGTCATTACCTTTAGCTTGACGGCCCTCAAGCAACTGCAGTGCAATAATAGAGAATAGATTTCATCCCGTATGGAGCTGAGGCTTTTGCCTGTGCTTTATTTCCTGCTTTTGGCCTCCAAGATGAAGGAGAAAATAAGATAGTCACTGAAGTGTTATACCTACCATAATTAAAGGTTTTAAACTGATGCTGGTATTGCCTCAGAGGCCCCAGGAGCATACCTGTGTATCAACTGCAGTGTCACAGTTAAAGATCAAGAATGTGGGCACCTTTCCCTTACAATAAACCTGAAGCAGAGCCAAACAAAGCTTGGGACTGATGGGTCTTATGACTCCAGTGTCTGATGTGATACAGTGATTCCCTTGTGAAATGAAAAAAAAACATATCATTCAAAAATATGTACTGTAGGCAATGGCCAGTATAAGAGTAAAATCCTGAGTAAAAAATATTGTGTAAAATTTCACTGCCTTTACAGTATTACACAAAAATATGGAAATCTATAAAAATTGTACATGATTTAATTGCCTTTATTTAACTGCCTTTATTTAAAACAGAAACACATCAACTATTAACTTCCAACTGTTGCTAATATAATATATTAGCCTATTGAGCCAGTTCATCCATAAAAAGTTTAAAAATCCATATAATTTAGGTCATGACATCGTTAACAAATTAGCAAATGGATTACTGCATTGTCTAGCATCTGTCTTATTCCATCCTGTTGTCTTTGATTTTAATGCTTTTAAAGCAGAAAAGGAAAATATAATTGCAAAATGCAATCTATTTAGATTATATTTGCAGCTGTGATGACCTTTAACCCTCCTATTACCATAAAACATGCTCTTTAAACCCACAGTAATAGTGAAAAAGCCAAATACTAAAAGTTGAAGTTGTCATGATTAAACACACAGACTCATGTCACATTTGTTTTACAATTCTACAACCAAAAAGAAATTGAGTTGCTACACTAAAATGTTCGTCTTAATCCTGATTCTCTTTAAGTACATTTGCTGACAAAATCTTCAGTCATGTAAATTAAACACATTTGTTTTGTTCTTTCAGTCCCTTACCGGCAGGATGGTGGGAGAGAGCAGCGTAAAGCTGCAGCTACTCTGTGCTTCTTTGCTCCATCTCCCGTTCAATAAAAAAAATCTGGCTGCCAGAAATCCCTCAGTATCAACTGAGTTTTAGGGGTTGGAGCTTGAGCCTTCAGGTATTATCCTTACATAGCAAGCGAAGCCAAAGGCGGCAGGTCATGTTTCAAGTGAGGGTAGACTCATGGGCCTAAATTACTAAAAAAGGACCTCACAAAGCTGAACTGCTTCTCTTCTGCCCACTTGCATGTGTAAAATCCCGCGGTTCTTTCTCTGTGATATATCCAAACTTTGCCCCTAAAAAACACAGCGTAACTCTTTATTTAATCCCCAAAGAGGGTGCCATACTTTAACATGAGCTGTGCTTTTACATTCTCCATGTAAAAAGCAGCAGTGTTAAGTTCAGAGCTCTCAACAATGGGAGCTCCACCCATGAACACGTTCATTGTATCCCATTTAACAATGGTTATATTTATAGTTATGATAATTGCCTGGTTAATTAGTCAGGTTATCTGCTCTGGTAGCCAGCCTGCAGTCGACTGCTTAACAGACATGATGTACTTACATAGCTTACTGTAGCTTTAAAACAACTTAATAAGAGTAATGGATGTCGCTCCATTTGTTCCCCCACCATGACGGTCTGTGTCTTTCACAACCAAAAATATTTCCATTCAGGCAAAATTTTATTTTCTGTAGGGGAAGTAGAAACGTAGCAGCTGTATTTCAACCAGCGAACCACTAGAGCACAGGAGCAGGTGGCGAAAGGGGATCACTGCTTTACTCCATTTGAAAGCTCTGGTCACTCCTACACTAAAGCTGTTCCACCTAGAACATGTAATCCATGACGTCGACTGTAATAATACATTGACGTCAAAATTTTTAGTTGACTAGTCATTTTGATAAAACTATCTTTCTGTTTAAAGGCAATAATATATGTATTGGCACAAATACAGTAGGAGAGAACATTTGGCTATTTATAGTCACTGTTTAAAATCGTGGTCAGCAACTTAGTGTACTCATGACATGATGTGATGTACAAAGGAGGGTTTTTTTTTTACATACAAAGATATTTAGAAAATTAGGGATAAATTTCTACTTAAGTCACATGTAGTAAGCTAACAGATGGTCAAAGTGATGGAAGCCCAAAGCAAAATATGGAATATAAACCCACTGTCATAATGTTGAATGCCGACCTGACCCACATGCAGAGAACAACCAGAGACAGATAGGTTTAGCCAAATATTTATTTCTTTAAGCAAATAATTCCGGGAGTCGGGAAACGGGAGTAGAATCCTCTGGCTGCGGGAGAAGAACAGGGTTATAAACTGGACCCCAGAAAATGCACCCAGAATGATCGTGTAGCTTACAGGTAAGCGTGGAGAAATCCACCAGGGAGGACAGTCAGAAATTCTGGGGTGTGAGAGTGAGTGGTCAGCTTCACCCGCCGTGGTTGTCGAGACGGGCCGAACAGGAGGTGCTGGGAGGGTGGACAGGATTCGGTCGGCTGGAGGCTCACAGAAGAGTCAGCCCAAAGGTTCAATCCAGGAATCGGTTCAAACTGATTCACTTCAAGTCTCTGGTCAACTCCGTCGGATCCAGAAGTCATGCACCTGGAAGTGTCAGCACAGGGTAAATCAGTACAGAGGTGAAGCACATCAAACTTAGCTTTCATAAACGAGATCAGATTTCTAGGATGGCCAGCAGCTGTACCGCAAAGACAAAACGCTCAGGCAACAAAGTGCAGGCGCAGCCTCTTCATATGCTGCTCAGCTGATGAGCCTGATGAGCTGCACCTGTCCCAACTCCAGCACCTCCTGAAAACCGCACCTGGTGGTAAAATGGGTTAGCTGCAAGATCACACCACGGATTCTGACACTACCTCCCCCTCAACGGCCGCCTCCTGGCGGCCCAGGAACTGCAGGTCAAGCTGCACGGAAGTCACGGAGCAGATCAGGATCCAGGATGAAGGAGCCGTGAACCTAGGTGCGATCCCCAGGACCGTAGCCCTCCCAGTCGACAAGGTACTGCCACCCACGCCCCCGCCGCCGGGAGTCCATGATCCTGTGGACGGTGTAGGCAGGGTGACCCTGGAAGTCCCGGGGGGCAGGAGGGGGCATGGCCGGAGGGCAAAGCGTACTGGTCTGGACAGGTTTCAGTTGAGAAACATGAAAAACCGGGTGAACCCGGAAACCGCCGGGCAGACGAAGGCGGACAGAAGCTGGTCCTACCAGGGACCAGGGCCCTATGAATCTGGGGGAGAGCTTTTAGAGATTTTAATGGGATGTCCCAAGCAACGAGCCATACCTTCTGACCTGGGCGGTACATAGGTGCGGGAACTCGTCGTCGATCTGCATAGCGCATATTCTGGGCAGATGTTCGGTGAAGCGCTTGAACAGTTGCATCCCAGATCCGCTTGCATCTCCTGATGTGGCGTTGAACAGATGGCACCGCAATAGCGGTTTCGTCGGCCGGGAACAAGGGTGGCTGATAACAGAGGGAGGCCTCAAAGGAATTGCGGCCGGTGGCTGCTGAAACGTGAGAATTATGAGAGTATTCGATCCAGTCCAAGTGAGAGCTCCAGTCGGCAGGGTTGGATGAAGTCACACATCGTAAGGCCGCCTCCAACTCTTGATTTAGGCGCTCGACCTGGCCATTAGTCTGGCGATGATGGCCAGAGGTCAGCGCCACTTTAGCCCCCAGGGCTGTACAGAAGTGTCTCCAAACTTGAGAGGTGAACTGGGGTCCTTGATCCGACAGTAAACTCTGTGGGATGCCATGGAGACATGCTTGATCATCAGCTTTGCTGTCTGTGATGCAGATGGCAGCTTCCGCAGAGGAATTAGATGACAGGCCTTAGAAAATCGGTCTATTAGGGTCAGGATAACAGTCATCCCATGAGAGTTGGGCAGGCCGGTGACAAAGTCCAATGCGATGTGTGACCAAGGTCGTGTGGGCACACTGAGTGGCTGGAGGAGCCCGACAGGAGGGCGGTTAGGCGCCTTGTTCCTGGCGCAAATAGTACAGGCATTTACAAAGTCTCTGATATCTTTATGCAGGGAAGGCCACCAGATTCTTCTGGAGACGGCAGCAATGGTTCGGCTGACACCCGGGTGGACGGAGAACTTGGCGGCATGGAACCAGCTGATCAGTCTCGACCGCACAGATGCGGGTACGTACCTCCGTCCCGGGGGTTTGGTACCAGGTCCATGGTCAGTCAGTCAGTAGGGCTCGCTGCACTAGGTTCTCAATCTCCCAGGTCAAAAACCCAACCGTGCAACTGGGAGGCAGGATGGGCTCAGCCTTTTTTTTTCTGAATCCTCTGGTCCAAACTGGTGGGAGAGAGCATCAGGCTTTAGGTTCTTTGAGCCGGGCCTAAAAGAAATGGACAGGTTAAATCGGGAAAAGAAAAGTGACAAACGTGACTGTCTAGAATTCAGGCGTTTGGCTGACTGAATGTAGGACAGATTCTTGTGGTCTGTCCAAAGCAGCACGGGGTGTTCAGCACCCTCCAACCAATGCCTCCACTCCTCCAAGGCCAGCTTGATGGCCAACAGTTCTCGGTCTCCCACCTCATAATTCCGTTCAGCAGGCGTGAGGCGACGGGAGAAAAAGGCGTACTGATGAAGTCGTCCGTCCTGGCCAGGAAGTTGGGAAAGAACCGCTCCCACCCCGGTGTCTGAAGCGTCCACCTCCAGGGTAAACTGCTTGGAGGGATCAGGGTGGACCAGAACCGGGGCTTGAGAGAATCTCTCTTTCAGGCGGGAGAAGGCTGCCTCGGCATACTCGTTCCAGCAGAAGGGCACTACTGTAAGAGGGGCTGCTACTTGGCTGTAGTTCCGGATGAACCTTCGGTAGAAGTTCGCGAATCCTAGGAACTGCTGGAGCTTTTTACGAGAATCCGGAACAGGCCACTCCAGCACAGCTCTGACCTTCTCGGGGTCAACGCGAACCTGTCCACCCTCCAAAATGAAACCCAGGAAACTGACGGTGGACTGGTGGAAAGCGCACTTCTCTACCTTCACGAACAGCCTATTCTCCAGAACAGGCTCGAAAGTGGAGGCTAGGAGCGGCAAGGAATACTTATTCTTAACAGTGATAGCATTAAGACCCCTGTAGTCTATACAGGGACGTAAAGTGCCATCCTTCTTCCCCACAATGAAAAAACCCGCAGCCAGGGGTGAGGATGATGGGCGGATTATACCAGCCGCTTGAGACTCCGCTATATAATCTTCCATGACCCGTCTTTCGGGACCTGAGATCTTATATAAGCGACTAGACGGCAGGGGAGCACCAGGGAAAAGATCAATTGCACAATCATAGGGCCGGTGGAGAGGCAGTGACAGGGCTCGTGATTTACTGAACACAGGTTTAAGGTCATGATATTCGGCAGGAACGCCGGCTAAGTCCGGCGGCTCTTTCTCATTGCACGCTCCGGGAGCAGAACTGCGGCAGACAGCAGATTGTAAACACGACTGCCGGCAGCTCTCAGACCAGGCCTCCACCCAACATTCAGCCCAATTAATATGGGGGTTATGGAGTCGCAACCAGGGGAAACCGAGTACTAACGAACTTTGGGCTATAGGGAAAACAGAAAAAGAAATCCTTTCCCTATGATTTCCAGAAATAACTAACTCCAGAGACAGAGTGCGATGAGTTATCTGATGTAAGGACAAGCTAGAACCTGGCGTGGGTGAGAGAGAGGCTCAGTCTAGATACCCTCTTCTTCAGCAAATTTCTGATCGATTAAGTTTAATTCACAACCCGATACCAGTAAGGCAGGGAGTGATCTGGAACAACCGTTCCTAAATAATACTGCAGGCAGAGTTAATCTAGGGGCCTCTTGGTTAACTGGCTGGTCCGTTGGCTGCCCTTTAAGTCCGACAGACCCTCTCTTTTGGCCAAATGGGGCAGGAAGAAATGAAATGATCGGAGGATCCACAGCAAAAGCACTGGTTAGCCTCCCGCCGCCGCCTCTGCTCACCGGGCGAGAGTCTGGCTCTTCCCACCTGCATAGGCTTGAACTGGGCGGGGGCACTCGGCTGAGACTGCCGAGCAGGTGAGACAGAGTGAGCCGCTTGCGGAGGTCTAACCACAGCTCTTGCAGAGCGGGCTTGTCTTCTTTCTCTGAGACGGGAATCAAGGCGGACTGCTAGGTCAATGTAATCATCTAGTTCCTTAGGTTCCTCCACTAGTGCTAACTCATCCTTTAATGCCTCATCCAACGACTGAAAAAATGCTGCCTTGAATGCGCTGGAGTTCCAGCCAGATCCTGCAGCTAAAGTGCGGAAATCAATAGAGAAAACTGCTACTGGATGATTTTGCTGTCTTAAAGTCCAGAACCTGCGAACAAGACTGGTCTGATCAAAACCTAACTCAAATGGTCTTCTAAACTCGGATTCGAAGTCATCATATGATAATTGGAAACTATTACCAGCAGAAAACCTCGCCTCTGCCCACTGGAGTGCCCTTCCGGTTAATAAGCCCAGAACATATGAAATATTTCCCTTGTCATGTGGAAAAGAGTGGTGTGACCTATTAAAAACCAAAGAACACTGAAGCAAAAAACCGCGACAACCTCCCACCTCCCCCGAATATCTTTCGGGATTGGGGGAGGCCACCTCGCGGAAGTGCAAGTGTTGTTGAGGTGGGGGGTAAGCGGCTGCGCCCCCCACCGGGGTGGAGGGCTCTGGTGCTGAGGTGGTCTGGTTACAAGCCCGCTGGAGAAGCGAGGCCAGCTGTTCTATCTGCTGACTAGTCTGTCGCTGCTGGTCTAAAACCTCCCAGCACCTCCCGAAAACCGCACCTGGTGGTAAAATGGGTTAGCTGCAGGAAGATCACAGCACGGATTCTGACACCCACTGAATTTAGTAGAAGTTATTAGGTCAGTATGCTTATTAGCATGTTAGAATATCACCACTTTTTATGATTTTGCTTTCACAGAGGAAGCAACATGCACTGTGTGCACTCCGTGGCTAGATTTAAAAGTAGGAGAAAAGAGTGCTGATTAGGAAGTACAAAGGACCTAAATGTGTTTATGAGGGCATCAGCTATAGACAAAAGATCAGTGTTCACCATCACATGGTACCCACCGATACCAGATTAAATGGTTTGTAAGGAAAGTATTTTAAAGTTTTTATAACATCAAAACACACATCTTAATTCAGTCGCTTTTTAAATGCACCTTTTTACTCCCAAATTGTTAGATACATCAATCCAAATCACAACTTTTTTGTGTTTAGCTCAGACTAATCCAGGGTCAAAAGCCCCAGAATCTGAGACACCGCTATCTCCTCTGTCTTGATCTTTGTGGACATGTACCAGTTTGTCTCTGATTAGAGGTGACCAGATGGTGTCAAGGAGAACAGCGGCCAAGTTAAAATTACTTTACCTTGGTTGCTAGGCGCAGGGTGAAATGCTCTGTGTTACACTGAGGTCTGTACGTCAATCAGGTTGACTCAGCACAGCACCGCTTTTTCGTTGAGACACATAAACAATAATTGGTTAAAAGTAGAGAGCAGCCTAAAAGTCACAGTCTAACAAGCTGGTTGATTAGCCAAGTTATTAACTTGGTTAGCTAGCCTATGGTCTGTGGCTCTAGAGTAGGGTAACCAGACGTCCCTGATTTCCGGTGACAGTCCCCGTTTTAGACGACATTTCCCCGGCTAAAGCTGTCCCCGATAATAGTGTTTTGTGAATAAGAATAAAAAATGTTGTGTGCAGACTGTTATTACGGTAGCCTGGGGTAGTGAGCGAGTGAGCATGTTGCGCGGAACAACTGCTGTTACAGTAGCTGGTCGCGCTGCTTTTAACGTTACAGACAGAGTAGAAGAAGAGCTGAGCATGCTGCATTGGACTGGGCTGATCCTTCCAGTGATAAAGGTTTGGTTCGTGGTAGGAAACGTTACTAGCGTTGTCAACATTCGTTCTGTCTAGGTAAAAAAAAAAAAGTAACACTTGTATGTGTTTTGTTCTACTAAAGGCGAAGACCCAAATGCAAATAAACCAAGCTTTAATGGACAAACAGAACAGCAAAAGGCAAGACAAGAGCACAGTGAGTAGCTGCAGCTGAGCGAGGGAGAGAGGGAGAAATCACTTTTTAAGTGCTGCCTGATATAAGAAAGTGGAGCGCTACAGTGTCAAAAAGGGCTTGTCCAAACTAAAATGTTTTTAACCTTTAGTTTATATTTTCTTAGTTATTAGTTGTTTTGTCAATTTATTTTTGTAATATGTGAACACAGACTTTTAGGCTGAGGGGTGTATGTCTGCTCAGTTTGGATATGTGAAAGTTCCTCACAAAAAATAAAGGAGTCAATAAGAGGGAAAGTGAATGAGGCAAGAACTACATGAACTGAGAATGATGAGGAGGGAGAGAGAATCACCTGGTTAAATGGGTAATTCCTCTGTTGTATGAGCCTGTAGTTCCAAGTAAAAATAGTTGGAATTTTTTGGCTAAATATAGCAATTTTGGCATTTCATCAGCTCAGGAAACTGGTAAAATAATTAAAGAAACTTTAATATTTATAAGATTATATTAAGTTTACTCTAGGGTAAAATAGGGTAAAGGGTATCTGAAACAATCTTATTTTATTTGTTAAATTTTAACTTTTCAGGATTATATGTTTTAAGGATTGTGATTATATTATATCTGTTTTAGAATAGTGAAAGAATGATCATAGAGGTGAGAAGAGGAAAATAGACTGATAGAATAGTAAAGCTAAGAGGCGGGAAGAAAAGAGTGACAGAAAATGGAGAAGAAAGAAGACAGACAGTACTACTTCTATTACTTTATTTGTTTTATTACTTTTAGGAAATCCTGACAACAGTGTAGATAGACACTGTTCTGCTATTACACTTTATTTTTATTGTTTAATTATCAATAAATATTTTAAAATAAATAAAACTGTAACTGTACCAATGTTTTCATTACATCTTGGTAATATTTAATTATTTTAATCTCTAAACTGGAAACGTGCCCAGATTTGATTTCAGAAATCTGGTCTGAGACCAACTGTACTTTCAACAAAGCATTACCCTAAAAACAATAACACACGGCACACCTTTACTTTCCACTCTGGTTTCCACAGCATGACTTTTTAAATGACTTGTTGTCTTGTAAACAAGAGAAACAAGAGTGAGAGGTAGTGCAATTAAAAAGGTAAGATAGGGGTAGTCACTCTGGAAATTTCTCTCGTATTTTATTACAGAAACTTTAAACTATAGCAGTGGAATGACGGAACACTTAATTGCTTTAAAACCATAGCTTTTTCATACCATAGTATATCCTGAGACCGGTTTGAGCACATGCCTACTCTGCAGCTGCCTTTGGGCCTGATCTACCAAGATTCCAAATAAGGAGTGCTACATTGCTTGTGCAACCAACAAAAAATTCATGTGTTATTAGTTTGCAAAAGTGCAAAAGTGGTACAGACCAACCTATTTAAATCAGGATTTTGTTTGTGCTACACCATGTTAGGAGACATTCAGGTACATGCACAGATAGACCACTAGTGGTGCTCAAGCACCTGCCTTTTTGTCCTGGATGAGAAAAGTGGCCTTTTTGACTGAGCTCATTTTTTTCTTTGTTCATAAATATTTAAAAATAGAAATCGCCTTCCCTGCCATCAATTTCCTCCACAAGTGTTTTGACAGCTGTCAGGCATTTATTTGAATGCACCAACCCACGGCACACATAAGCCCCCACCTTGCCCCTTTCCTCCTCCTACACCACCTTGCCATCAAGCAGTGTGGATCACATGGCCAAACGGCTGCAACCACCACACTTGTTCTCTGACCAGCATGAAACAGACATGCAGACAGGTCAATGTTTCTGGAATCCTGGTAGGGACTTTGTTTTTTCAATGTCCCTTTACAGGCTGTTGTCAGGCTCCTGTTTTTGTGTTCCCTGGTGGCTGTTAATGTTCAGTTTTGTTTGTTTCAAAACATGTCACAATATTTAAGTTCAGTTGTGATGTTCTTTGTTTTTGTTTGACTATTGTAAGAGTTTAACTAAAAGTCATTCCTCAAATGGCCAGTGTCTGCAGTCCCGCTACATTAATCAGTCCCACGCAGACGTCTTTTTTTCCCCCACATTAATGGCATTAATATGTTGTGGAACATGCACCACATTTTCTGGGCTGTATAGAAGTGCTTCTCCAGTGATGTGACAAAGTGATGGGATGCTAGAATTATCCAGATGCAAGAACAGGCAGTGTTGAAATTAGTTTTCCATAGGAGATATGGCATGGCTTCTATTTGTGACTTGCTGCAAATAAACCCTCAAAATTGGCATTGCTGGAAAGATGATATGTTTCTAATTTTTTTTTTTTTTTACCTTGTCCTGTCCAGCAGAGTAGGACTCAGAATTATTGTCTGAGTCCCAAGAAGAAGCCCAACAGATTTACTTTATACAAGTGGAGCATTACAGCTAACGCTCTGCCTAACATTTATAAAAGAAACTTTATTAGAAACTGCTTCGGCATTATTTAAAATTTTTATGGACATGGAGACGAAAACGAAAAGGAATTAATAGTAAGCAAGAAAGAGAGAGAGGTGGGGCAAAAAGGAAAAACGGAGAGAAGGAGAAAAGAATGGAGGAGAGAAAGAAGGATGAAGAAAAATACAAGATAACACCTTTGAAAAGTGCTTCTACCCCTCAGAAACATCTGTAATTGTTAAGATCTGTGCAACGGAGGAACCCCAGAATGCAGATGAGGAGGCAGCGTGACGGTAAATGAAAATTTTATCAACAAAAACTCACTCTCATAAGAGGCAGGAACAAAACAGAAGCAGGCTGGCTTGATAGGCATGGCATGGTCCACAAAACAAGACATGAATGGAGACACAATGATTCCGCAATGACAAACAGAACAGGTGTGTATATATGGAGTGAAAACCAGGTGGAGCAAGACAGATTGACAAGGTGCAGGTGAACCGGATAAAGATGATTAACAGAACAGAACGTGGCTGGAGCAAGAACAGAAACTCTTGAATATAAACAAAAACTAAAGCATGACCAGAACCAAAAAACAAACTTGACAAAACATGAACAAGACTAAAACATAACCAGAAAAATAATAAACAAAGCATGATTCAAAAACTGTGAGAAACATAAAGAAAAAAACCAGAAATCAAAAACCAAACAATCCCAAATCATAACAATAATAACAGCTTTTTTACCAAAAAGTACACGGTACTTATCAATGCAAGATGTATTTAGTGGTAACTGTGGCTAAATATAGAACATATGTGTCTCCTGAATCTAAACACCTGTGGGTCTGAGTGTGAGCGCGCTTGTGTATACAAGGTTTCTCCATAAAAATATGCAATAGCGAGTGTGATGAGCCACAGATATCCAAAGGCCCCCCAGAGCACGGGAACCACTAGAGAACCGCCGCCAGGACTACCACAACCCCCCCAGAGAAGAGCAGAGGAGACCCCAAGGGAACCACCCAGCAGCCCCAGGTAGCTGCAGACCCTGACCCCCTCCTTGGACCCCAGCCCCCAGCGACCCCCGTCCCCATCTGGAGAGGGGACCATGTACAAAAGAGGGGTCTACCTGTTCCAAACAAGCCCACCAACCAGAGCTGAAACAGTCCCAACCTCCCAATGAATGCCAGTCTTAACACCCCTTAGTCCAAGTATGTTGACATGTGCACAGAAGGTTCTCTCTCTCTCCATGGTCTGTCATTTTACCTATGCGTCCTTCTCGCCACAATGACTTCAGACGTGTTCGTAATGCTGTGCCAGTTTGCACCTGCCTTTCAGATGTTCTAAAAATTTACGCAAAATCACAATTCATGTTTGATAATCACATTGGGCATGCTAAATGATGACATTTACATCTCATCCCAAATTTCTGCACATTGTGATAATGAGCATATATTCTGTATATTCATGAAGGCAAACACGCTAAATTAATTGCGCCTGCTATTCTGCTCATTTGACGCAATCTTTGTTGCACCCGGTTAGCACAAGTTTTTATACATGCAAACTTTTAGTAAATCAGGCCGTTTGTCTTTTCTGTGGATGGATACACTATACAAGTAATTTGGGTTTGCCTTTAGCAAAGCGTCTTCACTGTCAGATGAGCTGGATTAGAAAAGTCTCAAGGCTTTCAAGAGCTGAAATGGTTTATAGAAGGGAGTACTTCAAGCTAGATGATGATGGATGGGGTTCAGACGCTCTGTGACGTTTCATTGAGAAACAAAGCAACAGGGGCATCATTCATGATCAGCATCTGATGAGACAACACAGGTATTAATGATGGGCTGACAAAAAAGTTGTCTGCCCGCTATGTCTTCCTTTGAATAAATGTTGGAAGTACCTTTTGGTTGAATAACTCTGCCTGCATGTGTTAATGTGAAGAGCTGACCATTTCTAATTTACTTCTCTCCTTTTTAATCACATTTAATTGTGTAGATAACTGGTAATATCAATGTGACCCCAGATAATCTCATACATACATACACACAGTTAATAAATGCATGCAGTTTTTAAGCTACATTAAAATATTACTGCATCTAAAAATTACATTTTAAGTAAAGGGTGTATAAATACATATTTATTAATCTGAGATTATTTTTATGTAAACTAATTTTTAAAATTCATAAGTCAAAGAGCAGATCTTTGTTAGATTTTATTTTGTGGTATGTGGTATATCTGAAACTTCATTGTTACACTAAATTCCTTTCTTTTTCAAGAAAAAAGATGAATTGATTTGAAAAGTTAGTCAACTGATTAATTAAAAAAAAACAGCCCTATTTACTCAAGAATGTCTGAATGCTTTATTGGTTTGAAAACTAGGATTTTTCAAAAGCTTAGCATGCCTTGGTACCGGGAGCTTACAACAAGCAAAACAGATTTTTAAATGGAGGAACCCGAGCAGGTGCTTACTTTGTGTTTCAGCTTGTTAATCAATAATTATAATACGCATTCATCAATGGCTCACCCCTGGGGATCATGTCCCGGGTGGGTTTGTGCTTGGAATGCATTGTGTTTGAGTTGTCATTTGGAATATAATTTCCTGTGTGCCATCGACGCCCTGCTGATGAAATGAGCTGTTAATGAAAAAATCAGTGGAGCTTGTCAACCGTGATCATGTCCAAATAAGGCGGAAAGAGGGATAGAATGAGAAATACCTAATAAAACACAAAGTTATTCTTCAATATTTCTTAAAACAATGGTGATTTTTTAATTTTATTTTTCCTTGGGCTTTTAATATTACAAATGCTGTCAGAGATGGTTCAGATATGATTACATGATAGTGCTACTAAAAACACACTCATTGTCCCACACATGCTACATTTCAGCCGCATTTTATTCCAAATGATCAGATGTTGCATGTGAGAAGAAGTTGTCCAAGAGCTGGACCCAGGAGCATAATGATATTGCTCTCTGTTTCACATAATTTGTTTTATATTAATTATGTATTAATGCTAATGAACTATTCATAACAGGAAAAATCAGCAAATTTATTAATGGAGAAATAAAGAATATTCCTAACATCTGGAGACTAGTAGGAGCCCTTGGAGTGCAGATATCACGTGAGGAAGTATTGATTAAAGGTTGCACTGAGCTACGGGGCTCACTTTCTTTCCCTCCCGCCATCTATTTTTCCCCCAGACTTGCTCCGAATCAAGTGCAGAGCCTCTGCTGCTGAGCTGTAGCCTGAGAACAGCACGACTCCTGTCCTCCCCATACCTTTACACCCTCATTATCAGCCACCATCTGCCTGACCTTAGCCTCACATCACTCCTTTCCACCCAGCAAGTCCATCGGCACTCCCTTCTCACTCTCCAGCAGCACCTTGGCTCATGAAGCAGGCCAAGCTGCCATCTTTGTCTGAATTCCACATTTGTCCTCTTTTCCCATGTTTGTGCTCTGTAATCCCTCCGTCTTGAGTCTCCTTACAAGAACGAGTGTGTGTAAGCCATTTCACCAGAAACACTCAATACTCAAGTAGTCTGGAAAACTTCTTAATATTGCTGCTAAAATTTTATTGTTTTTAGCACCAATAAACACAATAGTATGTCTTCCATGCCAAAGACTCGGGAATAAATGCTAATTTTTGCACTGTCAGATGAGGTCCAGTCTCAGCATCACACTGACTTGATACAGTGTCTGACAATTGTCTTGTTGATCCATTTTAAAAAGATCTTCATCCATGGAACCCTCCGTTCTGCAGCTGAACTTTGATCCTCCTCCACGCCATCTTTTTTTTTTGCTCTGCTCTCGGTGGAGGACGAACGCGTTTTCTCTCCCTCCCTCTTGCCTGCTTCTGCATCTGCTTTTGTCTGTGTTTTTCTCAGAGCCTCACTTTACATATCTTCCAAACTTGCAAATTATGGATTTGGTCAGCTGGTCTCTCAACGCAATCGATCAAACTTTTTCCACGGGAAGACAGGGTAAAGGAGAACCCTCTTGCCCAGCGGTACATTCTTCTCCGGATACACAATGGATTCCTGGCAACAGTGGAAGATTGTGTGCCTGACTACAATTTCGGTTGAGGACGCAGAAGACGTTTATATATTTGTGTTTTTGATAACAGGATTTCTGCTTTTTGGAGCCAGCGGTTACCTGTCTTATCGAGTGAGTAGCAAAACGTGGGCAGCTGTTCAAAGCATCCCAAAGCTGCCTGCTATGCTCGATGGAATCTGCTCAGACTGAATTGTTAAGAGAGCTAAGCTGCAAGCTGGATACAGTTCTTGAACAGAATCGTAGCCTGGAAGCGGCTTTTGGACTCAGAGGTGAAAGGATTTAATCATGGAGAAGGTTGTTTGCTCCAGAACTGCGGAAAAGTCCCTGAAATTTGGATATTTGTATTCGCAATTGAGAGATAACAGTAAATCTCTTAAAGTGGTTGGAAATCCACACAACTGCTTGAACCAGAACACGTATTGTTTTTGCAAATCTGGTGCCCCAACGTGGTCTTGGCAACTTCTGCTAAGTGGCTATCGACAAAATATCTCCTGGATGTTATGTAAACATGGCGCTCTTTCCCAGCACCCCTGAACAGCTGTGACCCAGATAAGACTTTGCGGCCGATTGAGAAAACTTCCATCTCTCTCCTCAAGGACAATGGCGCTCTATCTGTGTTGACAGTCTAATTCTTGCACACACACTCACAGTTATATATTAGCACCCCCAGGATTCCACCACACTCTTGCAAAATCTTTTCTTCTTGTGTGTTGCTTAGCCCTGCACCTTATTGCGTGATTTCATTACTTTTTCATTGATTTTTAGTTTTATCAGAAGGATTACCAGCGAAAAGCAAACATTATTAGTAATAGAAAATTTGGACTATAGCTGCTCTTACACCACTGACCCAGCTTTCTTACTTACAATGGACTGTATTACTTAGTTCAACTTCAGTACCAGTAAAAGCAATATATTATTAGCATGTGGAAAATGAGACTATCAATATTATCATCTTCTTTTAGCATAAGATGCTTTATTATTAAGAGTAGCTTGGAACCAATTTCTACCAGTAAACCCGGAAGGATTATTAATTATTATTACTCCCAAGGATTATTGTCTGTATCATTGTAATGTTTTTCCTCATGTACAGCGCTTTGAGTGCCTTGTTGCTGAAAGGCCCTATATAAATAAACTTGACTTGACACCATTTGGCTTCCAAACGCCTTCCAAATCTCCTCAGGCCTCCACTCCACCACCAGGATCGGATCCCAGGGGGGAAGAGATCTTTAAATCTAACGATGGATGGATGGATGGATGGATGGATGGATGGAATGAAAGTCAGACACACTTCATGAGTGAACCGTTATGATAATTACTTTTTATTTCATAATTTATGTTTAGTGTTTACTTTTTTCCTGCAATTTTGATGGGGCTGGCCCCCTAGTGTGCCCTAATTACAAACTCATTAGACAAAGGACGTCAACAAAAATGTGTTTTCTAGCTAAGAAAAAAGGTAAAAACAACCTACTCCTTAAAGCTAGTTTTACCCACTTTAATTAAAGTGTAGCCATCTACCAGTTTTCCCCTACTTCTCACTTATATGTCAGCAGCAGAGGGAACGTCACATCTTGACGCTGACACCGAGGCGAGTGTCAGCACCTACTGTTAGCACTTTGGTATGGTTCGTCCACTGACCGATAATAGATTGGATTTTTGAGTGTCTGTCCAGTCAGGGCTATTCTGGTCAAATGGCTGATTTCCCTTATCTAGAGCACATCTAAGTCCCCCCCACCCAGTTTGTTTTTCTTTCTTTTTTGCTGTTATGCAAAAAAACAGCTCGAGCATTCAAGATTTTGTGTGTATGACTGTTGCTTATATAAACAGAGAAAATAGGACATCACCCCCATTGCAATTAAAAGATGAAGAACTCTTGACTTTTCTATTTCTCTGTCCATGTGGCACACGCATTAAAAAAGGTATAAGGAATGAGGACACGTCTCATAACTCTCTATGAACATCTACAGTGACACAAAAAGTTGTCAAGAAGCGTTTTAAGGGTGGGAAACATCTAATCAGGAAATGAAACAAAAAAAAAAATCAAAACATTCAAACACATGTTAAAGGAGCAACTGGATTTATTGGTCACATATTTTTTTTTAAAACCTAAGCAATAACTGTCAGAAACAACGTAGAGGTGTGGCTCATTAAAGTGGCACTGATGTTTCAGCAAGTCTGTAAGTCAACATGCATTTAAAAAAATCAGTTTTTCTCCTTATGAACTACATATCTGTAAAACAATCCAATAATAAATGCAAACCTTTGCTTAAGAAATACCTGAAAGGTTGTTTTTGGTTAAAAGCACACATTATTGATGAAGGTATATTAACTTTAGCCTCCGTTTTTTTTTTATAAAACCCAGTTTCACTCTGTGAAACTTTCTATGAAATAATGTAATAAGTGCACTTAAACAGTTAACCTAACAAGTTGTTTTCCATTTCTAGTTTTTCCCTATTTTCCCGAATTGCAAGTTTTGCAAGTCATAAGCTATATTTATACAGTTTCCATTATTGAATAGTGAAGTATCAGATATTTGTTACATATTGAATAAGTTTGCGGAAAACTCCTCAAAAAGTGTTTTCTATAGCAGCAAGTTCCCTGTTGTTGTGAAGGAATGTAGTTAGATATTTTTGCTTGGAAAGAAGTCGCTCAGATATGTAATCATACCATTTGCAGTTTTAGATTTAATTTTATTTGCAATTAATAATTATGTTTGTTTCTGATCTGCAATTATACAGACATTTCACAGAAGTTAGTAGGACAATATGAACTAAAAAGAATTTTTCTATTTCTATCAACATTTTAACAAATAATGGTTTGTTTCAAATTAGGAATGCCCTTCCTAATTATCTGTGGGAAAGCCTTTATTGGTTGGAATAAATACCTTCCAGCTTTCCTTTTTGGCTCTGCTGCTAATTTTGACCTTTCATCTTTTGCTAGGAGCTCCGAATCTTTGAGGTTGGAAGACTTTCTTACCATCACCCTAATCTTAAGCTCATTTCATAGATTCTTTATCAGATTGAATATGACTAGGCCACTCCATTAATATTAATTCCAATCATAAGAACATTTTGGTCAAATGAAAAGATTACTTAAAATCTAAATAAGACTGAGGTGAGAATAGTTTTGAGTCTAACTATACATTAATAATAATAATAAACAATTTTCTTGGTAATTGATGAGTCATGTTTTATATTGTGTTTTCTGTCCTATTTATTCTGCTCTGTATTTTATAATCCCATGCATACTGGACCTCTTTCCGATGCTTGATTTCCTGAGATTTTTTTTTCAACACATTGAATTCAGTAATAATTGTGAGACCAGGTAGTTATTTATGAGACAATAAATCTGCTTTAAATGCAGCAACAGTAGGTAACATAATAATTAGACTCTGCCCTATTCATCATTCACTATGACCTTAAAGTTGGAATATTTGCATCCTCTGGTCACTTGAATGTACCAGGTGCAGGAGTGGACTAAACCATTTTCCCCTTTTTAAAAGGGGTATAGGGGCCTTGGGATGAACATCAATTATTATTAGTAATGAAAAATTCATTTTTTAACCACTTTATTGAACCAGGATGAATTTCATTATGAAATTAGATAATTAAAATAAAAAAACAGAAACAGAAATAAATACTTTTCATTCCTGCCATTTTGAGGGCCCCTCCCTGTAGTGGGCCCTTGAAAAACACTAGCTTTTAGTCCCCCAGTTCAACATGTCTAGTTAATTTAGATTAAAGTCAAAATAGCTTTTGCCACAGGTTTGAAAACCAGCCATTCATCTCCAGCCCTTTCACCAAAACCCTTCTGCCACAAAAAATGACTACCTGCAACCTTCACCAACGCTACCAGCAGAATCTATATGAAGAAGCCACAGCAGAGACTCCTTTTCCTGAGGATTCTCAGAAAAAACAACCTCAGAACTGAGCTCTTCATAACCTTCTACCGCTGCTCGGTGGAGTCGGTGTTGAGCCACGGCATTTCGCTGTAGTTCCCCAGCTGCAGTATGGCAGAGGGGAAGCAGCTCCAGAGGGTCATAAACACTGCCCAGAGAGTGATTGGCTGCCCTCTTCCATCTCTGGAGGGGATCTACAATACCCGCTGCCTGGATGCTGTAGAAAGCCCACAGCATCACGAGGGACCCCTCACAACCTGGTCACCACCTCTTTGAACTCTAACCTTCAGGGAGGCGTTCCAGGGCAATGTTGTGATTATAAATATAAATATATTATTTAACATTTCATATGAATACTTTAATGTTTTATTAAATAATATTTTGGTATGTTAAGGGTTGTCCTGTGAATACCAGGCCAATAAGGCGGTGGTATTAGGACAAAGTTGAAAGGGATGAGCCAAGCTCTGGCATTATTGAACAGCAAAACTCTGTACACACACACAATGAATTCACACAATTTCTTAAAATACAAGAATTTATTAACAAAAATAAGTCAACTCAAAGTCAAACATATTTCAATCAACAAACTCTTTACTATGCTAAAACAACCCAACTACCAAGCAGAATGAAAGAATAAGGAAGACTAATGGGCTATGTACAAAGAAACAAGTTGATCAAAGATGGTTGAAAACCATGACCGAAAGAGTGATGCAACATTACCATTTAATGCTATTTATGTTTGAGAATCAAGGATTATCTTGAAGAATCTAAAAATGGAGTTAAGTTAGTCTTGGAACTAACTTAGACAATAATTGGTATACCTTCAAACAACAATTCACAATGCAAGATCAGATAAAACATTATTTTAATAAACTAACATTTTAAAGAATGATTTGCTGAATAAAACCAACCTTCTGGATGACCAATCCTGAATGGTGTTTAATTAGCTGCCTTTATTTATAAAAATAATATTTAAGGACCTTTAACAACCTTTCTGGGTAAACGATCTTCAGCTGACTCATAAAGTGGACGAGCACGTGTTCTTAGCCGTTAGCGATAAGAGCTAACAAAAAAGGCTTATAGCTGGTTACCAGAATCAAACACATACCTTTAAAATACCACTATTAAAAGGGTTGAAATGCATACGCATGGACGGTGCGTTATGGCCAACCATCTGTGTTTAAAAACCACCCTTTAAATAAAGTTTGTCTTAACTTTAAAAACACAACACAGAACATATCCTTAGCTGAGTGCTAGTCTGCTAGCACTTACCGTAGCTGAGTTTCTCAACACAAACAAAAACAAACGTCATGCAACGAACATTATTTAGCTTAAACTAATCTTCTCTAGCCAAACACTACCTCTTACGTGAACCGTGCTGAGCAGAAGTTTTCCTGGGCAATGAGGAAAGCATCCACATGTGGGTAAACAAAGGGTTAACTTGCAGCTAACCTCCGTAGCTGTGGGGAAGGACTTTTAGCTGGCCCTGCACGTGGAGCGGCGTGCTGTGTTGCGGTACCTTTGTCCTTCCTTCAGACCCGGAAAACCGCTCTACTCGGAGTTGTAGAGACAGGGTCTCTGCTGGGAACTCTCTGGAACACAGTTTGGCTCTGTAGACCTCAGAGAGAAAAGTCAAACCACGCTTGTATCTTGGTTACTCCCTTCTGTGAATGAATACTTGATACACAAATAGCAATTCAATCCTACTTAACTTTGTGCATATGACCACGTGATCTTATGACACTCTTGGATCCAGTTTGAAGAGTTATGTCTGCCTGCCAGCAAGGAGAAATGCGCGAGGGTGCCTCTCCTGTCCGGTTCCCGTGGGGATCCGCATGGAAAGAGATCTGTTTGTTGGAACGTGGGGTTTTTATTCAGTGACGTCATGGAAAGTCAGCTGTCCTTCTGTACCTGGCAGTGCTGGAAGCAGGTTACTGTGATTTATGTTGAAAAGTTCAGAAAAGATCAAACTGGCCTTTAAATGTTATAATCCATGGCTGGACCCAACAGCAATAAAGGCAAGAACAAACAGACTAAGAAACAGCTCCTACCCAAAAGCTGTTGTTGCCCTGAACACCGCAAATTCATCCTATACATATCTCTATCTCTATATAATACGTGTTTGAACTGCACCCTTTTTTTTCTTCTTGCACTGTCTTTTAGAGCTGCTATTTTTTAATTTTGTTGTCCTTTTTTTGTACAATAACAATAAAGGTATTCTGTTCTGATCTGCACCCCCTGCCTACATTAGAGGTCACTGAAGAAGATATGCTCTTTTAGCATCAGAAGACAAGGAAAGCTCCTGTACCTGATTTTATTTTCCCCTTCTGCATGGAACCTTGCGACCAACTGGCACCCATCTCCACTCACGTCTTCGACAAGTCTCTGGAGCTGCGTGGGGTTCCCTACTGCTTTAAGCGTTCCGCCATCATCATGGTCAACAAGAAATGTACGATAAGAGGATTAAATGACTTCAGACCTGTCACCCCAACGTCTGTAGTCCTTTGGGCAATTGTTGTTGAAGCATCTGAAGAACATCACAGGTCCCCTACTGGACACCCCTGCAGTTTGCTTACTGGGCAAACAGGTCTGCATATGATGCAGTGAACTTGGGACCACAGTTCATCCTGAACCAACTTGACCATACAAGGACATATGCCACAATCCTGGGGAGCACTTGAAAACAAAGTCAAATTGGAATTTGACATATGGAATTATGTAGCAAACAGAAAATTGTAAAAGAACTTTAAATATGTTTTATATTTTAGACTCCTTAAAGTAGCTGCCCTTTGCTGTAATGACGGAAATATTATGCTTTGGCCGTCTTTCAATTAACCTCTGGGAAGTTCTTTTAAGACTATATGGAAAACTATTTCAGGTGACCACCTTGTGAAGCACACAGAGATAATGCCAAGGGAGCAAAGCAGTAATCAAAGCCAAGGATGGTTATTTTGAATAATAAAAAAAATATAAAATGTTTAGTTATTTCAAACTTTTTGTTTACTGCATAATTCTATGTGTGTTCATTCACAGTTTTGTTGCCTTTGGTGAGAATCTACAGTGTAAATGGTCCCAAAAATAAAGAAACCATTAAGTGAGAAAGTGTATGCTGGAACTGTGTCCCGATAATAGCATTTCTTAATCTCAAGCTACACCACACAGAAACACTGTCTGCACTGATGCACAATAGAAACCATGTAAAACATGTTTTAAGAAATACAAATATATGTGGCAAAATAGAAAATAGAGTTTGAAACTGTGGTATTGTTTCATCACTACCATGCAGTCCAGAGTGAACTACGACCATCTAAGCCATCTGGTGTTCATAGAGTGAATGATGGATCTAGTTCTACTATCAGGTCAGACTTTCCATCTTCATGCTGTCTTAAGACTTTGTCTGGAGAGAGAGCTTACAGGCAGAGCTGGGAAAGAGAGAGTGTGGGGCTACAGCAGCTCGCCTTGACAGATAAACAGGATTTTGTGGCTGGCACACCAAAGATTGTCAGCTCCAATCTCTTAAGAGAATTACAACCGCCAGTCAATGCTGGGACATTGGCTCAACAGACAGCACATCAGACCTTGTGTACTGATGAGCGGGAGATGCTGACTCCCTTCCTGCGATAGTGCCGCATGCTTTATTCATGGAGGATTGAGCCAAGGGCACAGTTCAAGGTACCAACCGCTCTTTTTTTAGAGCTGAAATGAAAGCACTATATTTACAATTTAAGCGAAGGGGTAGGTATAGATTCTTTTGTCTGTTGCGCTTTATTTCTGATTGTCACAGAGCCAATATGGGAGATAAAAAGGGGGAAACCCCTGCCTGAATAACTATTACTGATATATAACAATTAGCCTTCAATGTTTTATTCTCTTCTAACTTGTAAAAACCCAAACCCAGTGTTTGACCTTTCTGTTTTGAATGGAGCCCCATAGGTCACTCCGCTGTCTTTGTTAAATGTCAGCGGTTAGTGTGTCAAAGCAATGCTGACAGTTTAAACAATGTGGGCTTGTTAAAAGCCACCTCTCTCCCATTGTTCACTTCATCTGGGTTAGTGTTTCCCCTCATAAAGGTGGTTTGTTTTTGATGCTCTTAAAATCAATTGGAACCAGTTGGTTGCCAGGCCGCTTTGGTGTTGAGTGGCATTACTGAGAGATAAGGGAGCTGAGACGTGACGGCCCTTATTAACCAGCCAGCTGTCCTCCTGATTGGATCATTGCTGTGATTCTCACTTCCAGTAGCAAGCCCAGCATCTAATTATACTGTCTGACTTTGATTTGACAAGACTCTAATATCTACATATTACCCAGAAAACGATGCAGTCTTGTTTCTTTGCCTCTGAGATTCTTTTAAATATGGATTTGCTTCTGCTTGTGAAGACACAGACTGAGGTTTATTGTCATTTATTGGAAGGACAGATTAGAGGGTAAAATGACTGTGGACGGGTTCAATGGATCAATGTCCATTCCATGGTAAAAGCACAGATCTTAATCTAATTTAATGTAAGACAACCTGAATTAATAATTCACTTACTAAAGTGTGGAGTGACTTACATCCTATACATATATCTATCTCTAAAGCAGAATAGAATAGAATAGAATAGAATAGAATAGAATAAGAGCCAACATAAAAGTACTGTATAGTTATCAACAATAGTATACTCAGTTTAAATGAAATTTGCATTTGAGCAGGGAGATTTTGCACAAAATGCTGTTAGTTTAGTACATGGGCTAAATTCAAACTAGAGGTGAAATGTTTAGATGTGAGTATGAATGTTGTAATTTGATATTTGTAAATATGCACTTGAACTGTTCTTTTTTTCATGGTACCATGATGATACGACATGGTCCACATTCTACATATAGACTGAAATACATACAAGGAATCAAGAAGGAGAACTACCTCCAAATTTTTAAACTGTAAGCACATTAAAACTTACAAACAAACATGGAATTGCTTTTGAAATGAATAACACAGGCTACCATTAAACGTCTGCAATGACCCCAGCTTCAATACTAATGAAAATGTATTTTTGCCTAAAAGCAAGGCCCATGCCAGATTGCCAACTTGTTTAAATAAACTCTGCCTATCCTGATTAAAAGAATAATCAGATATCCAGCCCAAATTCAGCCTGAAGCTTGTTGATTGCCACAAAAATGTCTTTGCAACTTCTTTGCAACTACCTGACAGACATTTAACCAAATATTTATCGAGAACAGGGAAGGTCTTTCTTGAGCTTCTCTTAATAATGTTGACCACAATAATGCCTGACAAAAGATGCATCACACTAAAACTGGTATAAGATTTTGCTAAAATATCATAGTTTTTATGATCCCATTTTGTTTTATTTACATAGAAAACATAAAAAAAAATTCTGCTGCTAAAATAATATCAAATATTGATATAGAATTTATGTAATTGGCTATGATAACATTATGTAGGATTTGTATTAGTATTTTTAAAATTTTTTCATTTTGATAGGAACAGTATGATGGTCTTATAACCATAACTTTTTAAAACCTTAGTCTACAGTGATTCTGGAAAGTGGCATATGTTGCATTTGATATGCCAAATGCAACATTAATAGCTACTTCAGGTGTGTTTCGACTTTTGGACCTTGAACAATTTTCCTGGATTTTTTTATTTGCCCTAGCTGTTTTCTGTGAGCTTTTCCACTGTGGGCTCCAAAACAGGGGCATTAATTTGATGTGCTAACTCCTCCCACTGCAGCCGTGTCAGCCAAGAGGTCACTTTGCTGTTGAGAGCTGGAGAGAGGAACTTCTATCATGGTATTAAAAGCTATTATTTTCAACGATTCAACTATAACCAATGACTAGTCCAGCGCCTACACTTTATAACTTAAATAAAGTCACTCCAAAGTCCACAAAAAGATGTAACTGTAATAAATTTTAAAGGGATTTCACCCACGCTGACTTCTGAAGAGAAGAGGATTCTCCAGTCGAGAATTAAACCTGGTGCAAAATACCAACTGGTTGCAGCTGCTAATCATTTTATGTGTACTTTAGAATAGGAATGTTTGGATAGGCCAGTTATTTTGCCCTTCAACCATGCTGTTTTTTAGAACAGCTGAATAAATGCAGGAATGGAAATCAAAGTATTCTTTCAACAGACACTGTGGCTGTTATAACAGCCCCTTAAATCTTTGACAAGCAGCTATTTGTTTTGAGCATACCTTTGTTTAATATTTGCCTAGGAAAAACAAAACAAAAGGCAATAAAATTAAATTTGTTGCCTTGAAAACAGTACATCCATTCTTAGTTTTGTAAAAGGAAGTCTTTAACAAACACTTAAAGGAGACATGGTTGTTATGATTTTCTTTTGTGGCTGGAAAAAAATCCTGAATGATCGTGATCAGCGATCACTTAAACGTTTGGTGAAATCAAATCGAACAAAAACAACAGTAGAACTCCAGGCTATGTTTAATAGTGAAAGTAAGAGCATTTCCACACACACAATGCGAAGAGAACTCAAAGGATTGGGACTGAACAGCTGTGTAGCCTTAAGAAAAAACACTAATCAGTGAGGCTAATCTGAAAAAAGGCTTCAATTTGCTAGTGAGCATAAAGACTGGACTCTGGAGCAATGGAAGAAGGTCATATGGTCTGATAAGTCCAGATTTACCCTGTTCCAGAGTGATGGGCGCATCAGGGTAAGAAGAGAGGCAGGTGAAGTGATGCACCCATCATGCCTAGTGCCTACTGTACAAGCCTGTAGGGGCAGTGCTATGATCTGGGGTTGCTGCAGTTGGTCATGTCTGGGTTCAGCAACAGTATGTGTTCAAAGAATGAGGTCAGCTGACTACCTGAATATACTGAATGACCAGGTTATTCCATCAATGGATTTTTTCTTCCCTTATGGCACGGGCATATTCCAAGATGACAATGCTAGGATTCATCTGGCTGGAATTGTGAAAGAGTGGTTCAGGGAGCATGAGACATCATTCACACACATGGATTGGCCACCACAGAGTCCAGACCTTAACCCAATTGAGAATCTTTGGGATGTGCTGGAGAAGGCTTTGCGCAGCGGTTAGACTCTACCATCATCAATGCAAGATCTTGGTGAAAAATTAATGCAACACTGGATAGAAAATAATCTTGTGACATTGCAGAAGCTTATCGAAACAATGCCACAGCTAATGCATGGCGTAATCAAAGCTAAAGGCGGTCCAAAAAAGTATTAGATTGTGTGACCTTTTCTCTTTGTCTCTATCTGTTTTATACTACTAGTCAAAAGTTTGGACACATTCTCTTTGAATTGCTGAAGAATGTGAAGATTTTGACCGGTATTGTGTGTGAATATATATATATATATATATATATATATATATATATATATATACAGGGGTTGGACAATGAAACTGAAACACCTGTCATTTTAGTGTGGGAGGTTTCATGGCTAAATTGGACCGGCCTGGTAGCCAGTCTTCATTGATTGCACATTGCACCAGTAAGAGCAGAGTGTGAAGGTTCAATTAGCAGGGTAAGAGCACAGTTTTGCTCAAAATATGGAGCGCAAATCTTGGGCTGTGGACAATGTGAAACATGTATTGTTCTCTGTTGAGTCCACCTTTACTGTTTTCCCCACATCCAGGAGAGTTACAGTGTGGAGAAGCCTCAAAGAAGCGTACCACCCAGACTGTTGCATGCCCAGAGTGAAGCATGGGGGTGGATTAGTGATGGTTTGGGCTGCCATATCATGGCATTCCCTTGGCCCAATACTTGTGCTAGATGGGCGCGTCACTGCCAAGGACTACCGAATCATTCTTGAGGACCATGTGCATCCAATGGTTCAAACATTGTATCCTGAAGGCGGTGTCATGTATCAGGATGACAATGCACCAATGCACACAGCAAGACTGGTGAAAGATTGGTTTGATGAACATGAAAGTGAAGTTGAACATCTCCCATGGCCTGCACAGTCACCAGATCTAAATATTATTGAGCCACTTTGGGGTGTTTTGGAGGAGCGAGTCAGGAAACGTTTTCCTCCACCAGTTTCACGTAGTGACCTGGCCACTATCCTGCAAGAAGAATGGCTTAATATCCCTCTGACCACTGTGCAGGACTTGTATATGTCATTCCCAAGACGAATGTGCAGGCCATGGGAGATGTTCAACTTCACTTTCATGTTCATCAAACTAATCTTTCAACAGTCTTGCTGTGTGTATTGGTGCATTGTCATCCTGATACACGGCTCCGCCTTCAGGATACAATGTTTTAACCATTGGATGCACACGGTCCTTAAGAAATGTTGGTAGTCCTTGGCAGTGACGCGCCCATCTAGCACAAGTATTAGGCCAAGGGAATGCCATGATATGGCAGCCCAGACCATCACTGATCCACCCCCATGGTTTCTTTGGGGTTTCTCCACACCGTAACTCTCCCGGATGTGGGGAAAACAGTAAAGGTGGACTCATCAGAGAACAATACATGTTTCACATTGTCCACAGCCCAAGATTTGCGCTCCTTGCACCATTGAAACCAACGTTTGGCATTGGCATGAGTGACCAAAGGTTTGGCTATACCAGCCCGGCCGTGTATATTGACCCTGTGGAGCTCCCGACGGACAGTTCTGGTGGAAACAGGAGAGTTGAGGTGCACATTTAATTCTGCCGTGATTTGGGCAGCCGTGGTTTTATGTTTTTTGGATACAATCCGGGTTAGCACCCGAACATCCCTTTCAGACAGCTTCCTCTTGCGTCCACAGTTAGTCCTGTTGGATGTGGTTCAGCCTTCTTGGTGGTATGCTGACATTACCCTGGATACTGTGGCTCTTGATACATCACAAAGACTTGCTGTCTTGGTCACAGTTGCGCCAGCAAGACGTGCAACAACAATTTGTCCTCTTTTGAACTCTGGTATGTCACCCATAATGTTGTGTGCATTTCAATATTTTGAGCAAAACTGTGCTCTTACCCTGCTAATTGAACCTTCACACTCTGCTCTTACTGGTGCAATGTGCAATCAATGAAGACTGGTTACCAGGCTGGTCCAATTTAGCCATGAAACCTCCCACACTAAAATGATAGGTGTTTCAGTTTCATTGTCCAACCCCTGTATATATATATATATATATATATAATTTTTTTGTTTTGTTTTGTTTTCTTGCAGCTTGTAAGGGGCAGGGCCTGAAACACTTGGTTTGATAGAGTAGGAGCCCCATACCCAGAGGTATGGCAGTGTCCCCTCCTGATAGTTCTGGATTATTTACAAGCGATGTAAGAAAGCAGAGCATATGTTGAGCCCCAAATAGTTTTTTTTTTAATTCTGCCAAGATTTAATGACATTTGTAATCATGACGTTTTCCCTGGCCATAACTGACAATTCTTGTCTACTTTTGTCCAGAACATTAACTGGGGAAAAGGGTTTACATAACACTGTCTCTATCTCATACCATGGTGGCTTTGTCTGTCACTGAAATAATTTTAGCTTGCATTGACGTTACATAATGTGCTGCACTGGGTAGGCCCCATTCTCCCTGCTGTTTAGAGAGTTGTAGGATATCTAATTTAATTTAAATGTCCTTAAGATGGTTTCGTTTTAGAATTAAGAAGAGCATAGACATAAGATACGTTATTTTAGGGAGTATTGTCATGTTGATTAAGTTAATCCTGCCCAGCAAAGATATGGGAAGCTTCATCCAACTAGCTGTTTTCTCCTTTACATCTTTAATTAATGGATTAACATTTTCCTCATAAAGTTGGCTGATCCTAGGCATAACTTTAACACCCAAATATGTGAGTGCCTCAGGGGCCCATCTGAATGGTTTCACAAAGTCAGTTTCACGGTTTTTTATGATGGCCACGGGCATAATTTCGGACTTAGAAAAGTTATCCTTACGCACGGAAATCTGTGCGAATTCATTAACAGACTTAATTAATGTTGATTTTGTTGGGTCAATAACAGTTAGAAGAATGTCATCTGCGTACAGCACAATTGTATGGATCCTATCATCGTTCCTTTAATGCTTGTAGTTTGTCGCACAGCTATTGCTTAAAGCTCTATAGCTAAAGAAAACAACAAGGGCGATAGCGGGCTCCCCTGAGCTGTGCCCCTATTTAACTCAAATAGGTCGGAGACAAAACCATTGGTCACAACATGAGCCATAGGGATTTTATACAGCAGCTGTACCCAGCCAATGAAATCAGATTGAAGGCCAAATCTTCTTAATATTTCTAACATATACTCCCGTTCAATGCGATCAAACGCTTTTTGTGCATCCATCGATACAATGGCTCCTGGAATTTGATGAAAATTTAGATAATGCATTATATTACGTAGATGTCTAGTGTTATTCGAAGAAAAACAACCTTTTATAAAACCAGTTTGATCAGCATTCATGATGTCAGTCACTACTCGCTCTAATCGGTTGGCCATGATATTGGATAGCATTTTCATATTAACTCCAAGCAAGCTGATTGGCCGATATGAGGAGCATTGTTTAAGATCCTTGTCCTTTTTAGGAATAACGACTATATGCACAATATACATGGACTTAGAGAACTCCCCTTCTTCAAAAGATTTATTGAAAACACGAAGTATAGAAAATAATTTTAATATAATTAATATCTTAATTGTTGGTGGTGGGAGGTTGTTTCATTCTACCTGAATGGATATCCCTTAAAAAAACATTTTTTTCCTACCATCCAAACCTGAGCTGTATGAAAGCTGTAGGGTGATATTAGGAAATACCAATGCCACTGAAAGCATTTTCGTTTTGTGGGTTCGGATGAGGAATGTTGGCTCTCAGCAGCATCAGATAAGTATGTCTAACTCAGTGTTTCAATATTGTGCCGGCTGCTTCTCCCATATGGTGTCGTACAATTCCTCCAAGAAGACCCCTCCATGCATATTATTGCCTCCTATTCTGAGAGACTTCCTGCTACGGAGTGTGTAGAGAGAAATGTGGGGATTTCACCAAACGTCTGTGCCCAACAGGGCTAGTCTCCCGGCAGCTGTGACTGATAAAGCGCATCCTCTCCACAACAGGAAAGTAAGAGAGAAAAACTTGTTCGCTGCTCCCTCTCCACTCTCATCCTACAACTTCTTGTCTTGTCCCCAAGGCACAAACGTCCAACTTCCAAATGCCAACTCAGTCAGGAGTTATTGTTGCTATTTCCCCTGTGAGAAATGTCAGATGGATGGTGATTTTCTGCTGTATGATTTCACGGGATTGGTGACCATACGCTGTCAGGAAGATATACTGTCATAGTTTGATAAGTGGGGCATAATAATGAAGAGGCCCTTTTTTACTTGCAAAAACTAAGGTAAAGGCTAATTTAAGCTAAAGCCAATTTGCTAGAACTACCTAGATTAATATTTAGACTACTGTTACTATTAATATTATCAGAAAATTTCCTCATTCCTGATACTTTGTAAACATTTTTTTTAATTACTCTTGCAAAATTGTTTAATAAAAGTCAACAGAAGGATAAAGCAGGAGCCTCCCCTATGTTTTGCACCTATCATAGACAGGCCTGAACTGTCACTATGAAACTGTACATATTTTTAAAAATTCTCATCCAGTAATGACGGCTTTAACAGGACATGGATCAGCTCCCAATGTCACTCTTTCTGAACAGAGCGCAGTAATTTTGCATGCATCCATGATCTGAACTGAGAATAAAACAAGGTGAGAAAATGTGCATCACGGCACAACTCCAGGGGGAGTACATGTGAAAGGACCTTCAATGACACATCTGACACTTTTAGCATCACTACACCAGGTAAAAATACACACTTGGACTGACCATAACCACAGAATGACCATATGTTTCATGCAAAGATATTAGTGCCTCTTGAACTTTTATTGTTAAGTCACAAATACAAACTTTAATGTTTTAAATTGGGAGATTATGCGATAGAACTTAGTACATAATAGTGAAGATGAAGTAAACAAATTCAAGGTTTTCAAAAAAAAATTGCAATTAATATCTGCAAAGTGTGATATCTATTTGTATTCCCTGAGTCAAAACTTTGTCAAACTATCTTCCACTGCACTTACAGCTGCAAGTATTTTAGTTTATGTCTCTACCAACTTTGCACAACAAGAGATTACAATTTTTGCCACTTCTTAAACACAAAAAGGTTCAAGCTCAGTAATGCTGGACGGAAAAAGTCTGGCAACAGCAATATCCAAGTCTTGCCAAAGATTCTTAGCTGGATTTAGGTCTGGACTTTGACCGGGCCATTTTGTCACATAAATATGTTTTGATGTAAACTGTTACACTGTAGCTCTGTCTGTGTGTTTAAGGTTGTTGTCTTGCTGGAAGGTGAACAGGCTCAAGTATTTACAGCCACTCATAGGTTTTTTTCCAGGTTTGGCCTGTATTGAGCTCCATCCATCATCGTATTGACTTTGCCCAGCTTCCCTGTCCCTGCTGAAGAAAGGCATTTTCACAAACATGATGCTGACATCACTGTGTTTCACTGAGGAGTATCTATGTTTAGGGTAGGGTTGTCAAAATAATCCTTATTTCGATATAATCGATACTAAGCAAATTAATTATTCAAATATACCGATTTGCTTTAAAAACAATATAAACAGATCCATTTACATTTGCCCAAATTGTGGCACGTCTTTCGTCAGCAGTGATGCAATAACAGACACCCAGCCTCTCCCCTCCCTGCAGCAGCTCACCTGACCAAAACAATGAGCTGCTGCTGGAAGGTTTAAACTCTGGTGACATGTCAAGTACATCCAGAAAAAAACACATTCGACCCTTTTTAGCCAACAAGGCAAACACAAAACCATTTTTCGAAGGAGCATTTCCGATGAGGCAGGCAGAAAGAAAAAAAAGCTAAATGCTAAACGATGGCACATGCTAGCTGCACTAACGCTACAACGTTAATGTTTGAGAGCAACTTAAAAAGGTCAGTAAAGCTCGTGTATCTGCAACAGTGAAGTAGTAAACCACCTGGGCGATATAAGCTAATGCTATCTGTTTAAATAACTGGACAGGCCAATGACGAATTAACGCAAGAAAATGTAAATGAGCTGATGGCGCAGTCAGCTACTAAATAGTGAAGCAACGAAAACAAACCAGTCCACCCCCTCAATCAAACCTCCGTTTAGTTGTTATGGTGGAGCCAGACTGAAGCTGACAATTAGACCAGAAAGAAATAGGAAACCGTAGGAACCTACCCTGCTGCTGTAGTTGACCACTAAAGAAAACATTATGCAAAATTACCAGAAAGACAGACATTCTGCAGGTCTGCTGCTGAATACATTTGCATGGACCAGATCCTTGTTTACACTATAAAAAACTAGGTTTTGTATGTGCCAGATCCTTGTTTGTTTTGAATTTATTGATCCTTTATTTGTCCACTTCAGACCATATTTTATAACCTTTCCTCTGCATTAAATATTTCCCCAACTTTATCCCCAACCATTCAGATGTGTTACTTGGTCTTCAGTGGGCTGTCTGTTCCCAGTGAATTTCATTTTGGTGTGTCAGTGTAAAGAGGGCTGAGTGCATTTATCTGCATTTTCCAGATTCCTGCTTGTAAATCTTTTTCCTTCATAATTGTGCACTACTTTATTTTGGTCTATCACATGAAATCTCAATAAAATACATTAAAGTTTGTGTTTGTAATGTTGGTTGTACACACAGTACTTTTATGTCAAGGTCCGCAACCTCCAGGCATTGATGACATTAGAGCTGAGGGATTCTACTGGGGGGTTGAAGCACAATGACAAAGTAGAGGCTGCTTAAAGCAGTTACAGTGAGATTTGACTGTCATTGTTCATATTTCTGTTAAGATAAGAATAGAGCAGAAATAAAGAGGCTTATAGGATATTTATAGACTTTCTTTGATGGCTTATTAGCTGGACTGCAAAGCTTTCACTTGCTTAAAATTAAATAGAAAAACATGACGGTGATGGCAGAAAACCAGAGCCAAATTACCAGTTTGGTTGTTATTTATGACAGAACGAAAATTTACACAATAAATGCTTTTAATATTAAAGTTGAAGCTCATCTGCTTAGAAAATTTAGAAAATATGTATTAAAGGCACATTCCAAAAATATATTTATAAAGATATTTATTCTTATATTGGTTCCAGTATTTCACATGTATTGTCATAATGGTAAAATCACTTATTGTTGGCATGGATGTCATTTATTAATGTTTAATAGTCCTTGCTTGTCCCTTAGCGGGTTGGACCTCAACCAATAAATTTTTGTAGCTAACAACAAGCCTATAGCATATTTCTGAGAGGATATTTGAGCAGTGAACTTTGTAGAATTGATTTAACAATTGGTTTCCTGCCATTTATTTCTCAAAAGACCCAACATTTCTAATAATGTTGAGGTCGGAGCTTTGTGAAAGCTATTCCAGTAGTTTAATGTTACTTTGTCCATTGAAACCGTTTTTATGTCTGTTTGGGGTCAATGTCCTGTTGCAACACTCAACTTTGTCCAAATTGCAATCTAGTTGTTGATTTTAGGTAACGTTGAAGAATACAGAGGTTTTCTTCCTTCTTTACTATTTTATCTACTTTTTGCAATGCACCACTACCACTGGTAGTAAAATCCCATGACATGATGCTGCCACTACCATGCTTGACAGGTGGTACAATGCTTTTATGATTAAGAAGCCTCACCTTGACTCCCTCAAACACACATCTTGTCACTGTGGCCACAAAGGTAACGCAAGTTCCAGTTGAGTTTTTAGGTGTTGATTTTGAAACAGGGGTGGTTTTCATGGCCGCCACTACCTCAGCCCATGGAAACCTATAACTGTCTTTACTGGGGACACTGACAATGGTTCTCCAGCAGTTTCCAGTCCCAGCGCTGCTTGGCTCTTGGTGGTTTCTGTTTTCATTTCATCTGAAGTGACAGTCATCCGACTGACAAGTTTTAACCTGTTCTTTGTTCTGTCGGGATCCCTTTAAACAGTTCTCTCACACCTATTGAAGTCTCTTCCTGGAGGTTCTGATTTATCAGAACAATCTAGACGAGAAATACAAGAGTGCCGAGGGCTGTTGTCTGGACCAAACAAGTCCAACTATATTAGTTTGGGTTAAAACATTCCCCAGATTGTTCTGCCTTTTAAAGAAAAAAACCCAGGAGGTTACGGAGGGCTCCTAATGAATGCAAAAGCAGGTCTCTGTAGCAATTGAGGAGAGGATACCACACTCATTCAATTGTTCTATTGCAGATTCCCTTGAACCTTAGAGGATTGCTTTAAAACTAAAACTGCCAAGGCCTAGACAACAGGATGCTATTCTCTTTGTTGTATACCATGTTCAGTTGTTTATTGCAGCAGTATGAAGCACACTTTGAAACAATGCTAACTAGAAAACCAACATGGGCTAGGTCTGAACCTTTCTGGCAACTTTTGGCATTACCACTATGAGATGGCTCTGCTTCATTTAAAAAGCCTAGAATCTAACTTATTTGTCCAAGAGGAGTTTTTTTAACCAGAAAATATTACAGATATCGTAGTAAGAGAACTTTCTTGTGACTATCACTTTAATGACCATTCGTTGATGGTGATGAAGATTGTGTAATAAGGATTTAGTGGTCAGGTTCAGCATGGAGAACAAAAGCTACTGGAAGCTGTGGAAGTCCGTTTTTCACTGTGCAGTGTCAATTATGAACAAAATACAGAGACAGTAATTAGATCTTACAAGCTTTGTAAAGCTGTAACACGAAAAGAAATGTGCCTCGGATCCTTCTGTAGGCGGAGCTTCCAAATTCATCATTCATCAATCTTGTTTAGAGTCCTCTCTTGTCTAAAAAAAAATCAAGATTTTGAGAAAATAATGGTAGATCACACATTGAAGATATTTTGCAGGATACAGAGCAAACTGCAGAATCCAATGAGCAATGCAACAAAGTGTGAGTTTATTTTCAAATCTCTTTTAGTTTCTTATCTTAACATGTGCCGTGCCATGAGAAAGTAACTGCTGGTTTACGGGTCTCTGATGTTTTTGCTGTTTGTTCACATTTCAATGTTTCAGATCATCAAGCTAATTTTAATAACAATAACAGCAAAAGTAGTTGTCAAATTAAGATTTTATTTATTAAGGGCAACAAAGCAATCCAAAGCAACCGGGCCCTGTGGGAAAAATTATTTGCCCCATAAACCTGATTACTAGTTGTTCCACCCTTGGTGACAACAGCTGCCTTTAAGTATTTGAAATAATTGGCAATGAGTCTTTTTCCAATTTTGGCCCTCTCTTCTTTGCAGATTTTTTATTTTATTTAGTCACATTAGTTTTTTAGTATGAACCAGGTGCACCTGACCTTCAGGTCATAAACTGATCCATTATGGCAGGTCGTAGAGGTCAGCAAAAGCAATCCAAGGCCATAACATGGCCACCACTATGTTCGACCGTAAATTATGATGATCAAATTATTTACACTAAATCAGATGGATGGGCGAGTGATGCTGAGAAATTATTTACTTAAAGCCACATGTTTTCATATGCCATTTAAATGTAGGAGAGAATGCAGTGTAACGGGGCTGTTAGTGTTCCAGTTCACTGAGGAAAAAAAAAACAGTTATGTTTTTTAGCTGGTTATTCGGACAGCAGTTGTCTGTTACTTAACAGCAGCTAGATTTGGGGGAAAAAAAGAACAGAGCAAAAAACATCTTAAAGCAAAAACTTTGTTAAGATAAAGCTGCATAGCAACGACTACTTTCAACTACACCTTTAGTCTGGATTAAGAAAAACTGCACAACTTGATGCTCAATAAGTTAAGTTGCCTTTTTTCCATTATTAAGTTTTCATTGTAGTCAGATCCAGTGATGTTTATCCGTGGTGTGACTCTCACTCCCGAGTGATGTGAAGAAAGTACAACTCAGATAAAACTGTTCTAAATAACCCAAAGAGACCCCTCAGTGTTTCTTATTCCTGCCACACACACATCCTCCCTTTTCTTTCTGGGTGCTGGGTCAGGATGCAGCACCTTCACACAGGTGCACGTGCAGGCCACACAGACAAAGTAGAGCTCGTGAATATTTAACAAGGAAAGCACAAAGCTTGGAGAACTTTAATCTCAACTTGATGGTCAACATGCATATTTAATTGGGTCGGCCCCTCTTGTCGGACAGCAGGGAAAGGATAACTGCTGGGACAGAGAGTTTGAGGAAGTAGCTGGGCCTCTCCACCTTGATGAATAAGTAAACACATCCAGGCAGGCAGGAATACAGTCAGCAGGCTTTGAGTCGATAACAAGCAGATCTGTTTTCTTCTGAAAAGCTGTGTTCTTTTACAAGGCAGTGATTAACGCTCAAGTTTGATCCGTCTTTCAACGGCTTTCGTTCGCTTTGACTCAGGTCGACTCTTTGGAGTTCAACTGCATTCTGCTTGTCCAGGCAGCAGCCTCCGAAAGTTGGGTTTCATAGTGCAATAAAAAAGAAATTAACTTGTGTTTATGAGATTCCTGTAAAGAGCTCCCCTTTATGGGAATAAATTATATATATATACAGGGGTTGGACAATGAAACTGAAACACCTGGTTTTAGACCACAATAATTTATTAGTATGGTGTAGGGCCTCCTTTTGCGGCCAATACAGCGTCAATTCGTCTTGGAATGACATATACAAGTCCTGCACAGTGGTCAGAGGGATATTAAGCCATTCTTCTTGCAGGATAGTGGCCAGGTCACTACGTGAAACTGGTGGAGGAAAACGTTTCCTGACTCGCTCCTCCAAAACACCCCAAAGTGGCTCAATAATATTTAGATCTGGTGACTGTGCAGGCCATGGGAGATGTTCAACTTCACTTTCATGTTCATCAAACCAATCTTTCACCAGTCTTGCAGTGTGTATTGGTGCATTGTCATCCTGATACATGACACCGCCTTCAGGATACAATGTTTGAACCACTGGATGCACATGGTCCTCAAGAATGGTTCGGAAGTCCTTGGCAGTGACACGCCCATCTAGCACAAGTATCTGGCCAAGGGAATGCCATGATATGGCAGCCCAAACCATCACTGATCCACCCCCATGCTTCACTCTGGGCATGCAACAGTCTGGGTGGTACGCTTCTTTGGGGCTTCTCCACACCGTAACTCTCCCGGATGTGGGGAAAACAGTAAAGGTGGACTCATCAGAGAACAATACATGTTTCACTTTGTCCACAGCCCAAGATTTGCGCTCCTTGCACCATTGAAACCAACGTTTGGCATTGGCATGAGTGACCAAAGGTTTGGCTCTAGCAGCCCGGCCGTGTATATTGACCCTGTGGAGCTCCCGACGGACAGTTCTGGTGGAAACAGGAGAGTTGAGGTGCACATTTAATTCTGCCGTGATTTGGGCAGCCGTGGTTTTATGTTTTTTGGATACAATCCGGGTTAGCACCCGAACATCCCTTTCAGATAGCTTCCTCTTGCGTCCACAGTTAATCCTGTTGGATGTGGTTCGTCCGTCTTGGTGGTATGCTGACATTACCCTGGATACCGTGGCTCTTGATACATCACAAACACTTGCTGTCTTGGTCACAGATGCGCCAGCAAGACGTGCACCAACAATTTGTCCTCTTTTGAACTCTGGTATGTCACCCATAATGTTGTGTGCATTTCAATATTTTGAGCAAAACTGTGCTCTTACCCTGCTAATTGAACCTTCACACTCTGCTCTTACTGGTGCAATGTGCAATCAATGAAGACTGGCTACCAGGCTGGTCCAATTTAGCCATGAAACCTCCCACACTAAAATGACAGGTGTTTCAGTTTCATTGTCCAACCCCTGTATATTGTGTTTTTGTGATTTAGTATATATTGCATATGCTTCAGTTTGCCTGATAGTCAAGGTTAACTTAAAAAAGTTGTTTCATATTCAAATTATTTAATCTCAGCTTCTGCAAAACAAAATGCTGGTGAACATTGAATACTGTGTGAAAATTTAACAGCGTACTGGAAAAATTAAGCAGCAGAATTCAACTAATGAAACTGGAGTAATAATTTTCATACATTTTGCCTTAACAAAATTATTTGAACTGTAACTATTCATTAGGAACATTTTGCATATTTGGTTTGTCCTTCCCTGTTGAAAAGAAACCAAAAAAAGGAACTTGTTTGTGAACCGCCGCTCTGTCCATCTTAGTCGTTGTGTCCTTGGGCAAGACACTTCACCCGTCTTGCCTGATGATGGTGGTCTGAGGGCCTGGTGGTGCTGATTGTATGCCAGCCTCACTTCTGTCACTCTGCCCCATGGCTGCTGTGGCTACAATGTAGCTTACCACTGTCAGTGTATGAATGGGTGGATGACTAATTGTAGTATAAAGTGCCTTGGAGACTTGGACTTCATAAAGCACAATACAAGTGCATTTACCATTTTTTACATTTAAAGGCTAACATATCTAAAAAAAAGGCGTTTTAAAAGTTCGTTAAGAAAATATCCAGAAATACTTTTAAAAATCAAGAAATATCAGGAAGATCAATTTTAACAAGGTGGCGCTTAACCCTTATCAGTGACAACCACAGTTAAGAATTGCCAGACAGCCTCACAGTTAATGGTATAGTTCAGAGTTTTGAAGTGGCTGTGGCTGTGAAGCAGATGTGACTGTGGCTGTGAAGTTATTCTCAGTAATAGTTTCTTTCCTGTAGTTGACAGATGTCATACTGCAGTGAATTTGTAGAAAAGGAAGGAACTCCGCAGAGCGTTGGAAGTCGAGATGCTAATCAACTCAACTGAAAATGTTACACTGGTTTAGGTTGTGGCTGTATCAGTCCACCTGTTCAGAAGCGAGTTGTCTGTTCACTCTAACCCTGGCAAGAGTGGAAGAAGCTTTTTTTATTTTTATCCCAATAAAAATACAGCAACCAGCACAACTGAAGCACAGTAATACACATGTTGTTTGGCTGAGAAAACAGTAACAAAGTTAACAACTGTCTATTCTGATGGTGTAGACAGTTAATATTTTCTAACAGCATTGTGTCTCATGAATATAAATAGGGTCCTATGATTTCCATGATATAGAAAAGAGGACGGAATTGTGGACTTTAAGAAAACTAAATCTACTACAAAACCCAGAATCTCACAGAATGTGTTCGTATCTATGAGTAGCGATGGTATATAGTAGTTTCTGAAGTATTTTGGATGCTGCAGGCCTCTGTAACTGTCGTTACCTGGTTAGGCGGGGGTTGCCTCGGCTTTCCGCTCCACATAGACAGGAAAAAAAACAGCAGATAAACATTTCAGCATTTCCTTTCTCTGCTGGACATTACCTTTCTCTGCCCATGATGAGTTAGGTAACATCTTTACTTAAATTGTAATAAAATTTGTTAACATTAAATTTATAAACTAATATCCTTGACTAAAACTGAAATAATTTCAATGGCAAATATTTAATACCCTACAAAATTCCTTTTTATCCACCTTATTCTATGAGCAGTTGATGTGGATTGATTGTATGTGCAACTTTTGGCTTGATATCCTCAGCTTCAGTAGTGCAGATTGTTTTGGTAGTTAATCACATGTAATGAGCTGGCTTTTTGACAGTAACTGGTTTGGGGTTGTGCTAACTTTCTTCTCTTTTTCCTGTTTAATTAATCACAGGCTTATGGGAATGTTCCTGTGAAGCTTGGATATTTCCGGACGTGACCACTTTGTTGTGTTGTTCACTGCTGCACTTTAAAGGAAAGAATCTTAACTTTTACCTTCAGCAGGTTTGTGATGCTCATACACCCAACGTGAATCCAGGATTATATCTTACCAACAGATGACAAGTCAAAACAAATGTGGCATCTAAATTTGTGTGAGTCATTGAAACCTACAAAATGACTTATCATCCTTAAAATCCTTACCCCATGTGATTATCTGTGGTGACGCTCCATCAAAGAAGAAATGTTGGCTTCTGGAAAAGATTACTATTCTCAACCTACAACAGTCACAGTTGCCCCTTTAAAATAGTAGAATACTTATTAATGTGTTCTTAATTATTTAAAAGGTTAGAAAATGCCAGATCAAAATTTAAATTGAATATTTTCACCTCCATCCTATGTCCGTGGTGGTGGAGTTAACGAAGCAACTAAATATGCTGGCACGTGTAATTGAAGAGGTATTTCCTCAGTCCCAGTTCTGAAAGATGAAGATGTAGTGATGATAATATTATCTGATATAAGATATAAAGGTTGATATTCCTATTTGCTTTATCTGTGTTTGCTTTGTTAGAGGCCATTTACAAATAAGAATGGTGGGCTGGACTTTGTAAAGCAAAATTCTCACAAAGCATCTTGGGTAATCAAAATAAGTTGAATAGTGTACAAAATGGCCATATGTCAGGACTTGAATTGCACACTTTCTTCACATCAAGTACTGATAAGTGTTTTGCTTTTCAGGGAATCCAATTCGTTCCAATGCCCGCATGTCATCAAACAAATCAGCAATAGTGTTTACCAAATAGCTTTGTTGTACGACACACCGGCTTATTAAAATGGCATCTCATTAGAGGCATTGAGCTGCCGTTTTACATGAGATTAATTGTTTTTTGTTTTTTTTTCAAAGCACTTTCTCCTCATTATCATTCTGTCTTGCAAATGGATTCGCTGTGAATCCAATACATATTCATTTTAGAGGAAGCTTGGAAATTGTTCGGAAATGAGCCAAAGGTGGAGCCGGTACTGATGTGCCTGGCTTACGCAGAATAATAAACCACAAGAGCTTCTACTGTGGAGGTGAGAATGGCTGTGCACATCCAGGCTGGAAACACCACTCTCACCTCTAGGAAAGATAGAACAGTTAACGTGATTGATTTGCTAAAATCAACTATCATGAGCTGTGACATGTTGTGAAATCATACTAACACATATTAAACATTCGAATGTTTAAGGATGCAAAATCAGTCCACAGGATGTTTAGGATTTTTGTTTCCCATGTTGTCGGGTAAACATTTGAATTCAAGGCATACTCTTGGCTACTTCTTTCACTCCAAACACATTAATAATGCAGGTGAACAAGCTTTTAGTGGATTCTGATTTGCCTTCTCAAAAGGTAGGAGGAAATGTGCAACATACTCTCGTGATAGAGTGGAGGAGTTGCGCTTTGATGAAATGAGTACGGATGTTTCTGCCTCCTTTTTTCTTCGATGTAGTATTTTGGATGTGTAATGTGTATATTTCAACATCAGAGAAAGTCACTTGGTTTGAAAGCCTGCCTGAGGCGGAGAACTAAACAAAAAGTTTTCCTTTTTGCCAAGTTATGGAGTCTTTTACCTGAGGCAAGATGAAGCACTTCAAAGGCAAAGGGCATCGTTTGTCAGCATCTGAAACTGACAGCAGCTGAGCCACCTCTAGAGTAATTGCCGAGAACTTCTGTTTCTAAGACAGAGGAGTCTCTTTGGCTCAACATTCAGAAAGGACACAGTAGGCATGTTTACATGAACATATATATATATATATATATATATATATATATATATATATATATACATATATATGTATTCCGAATGGGAGGGGTGATTTACGCTGATCCTCAATCCGAACTATTTGTCTATCTAAGCACTTGTTCCAGTCATGTCATTTTCATTGGGGAAACTGACCTGACTGTGCATGTGTGGCCTGTGTCAATGTGACTGGCAGTAGCGTTAAACACGGAGGCAGCACAAAAGTTGGAAGGATGTTGATATCCTCCTTCTCTCTCATCCTGTCACACAGAAACAGCAACAATGACATGATATGTGTTGCTTAACCTGTAGCATAATTATGGATAGCAATAATGCCTCAAAGGGTCTCAGAACCTGGCACGGGTCCATCCTGGGTGCTCAGAACACTCAGAATCAACAGACGTCCTTTTGTTTGTGCTTCTATTTTGAATGAAGCCTGGTACACATGATCGGATTATTTAATTTTGCACCTAAAAAATTGTGTATTGTGTCTGAAAATATTTGATCCGATTAAAGAATTTTGTGCATGTAAACATAGCTTACTGGGTCATTGTCTATGAATTGTATCAGCCCTGAGTGTTTTCCTACTTTTATTACTTGGAGCTTCTTCATGTCTCAGATAGAATGTCTAAGGGGATAGTTGCATGAAAACACAATTTAAAGAGGACTGAACAAGCATGGCTTGGAATGGTTAAACATGGCAACTAAGCCTATAAAGCGTTGGCTTAACCAGAAGACCTCTGGAGCAATTTCCTTTAGAATGACAAGTTTGTAGTGGAGATGCATAGTGGCACATCTGCACAGTAGTGCTTAATGCAACCAAACATGCATATTTATTGGTACCATAATTCCAGCATGATTGTACTTCCAACAGCCAAGCACAGTGGTTTAAGGTTTATAATTGAGGCTAGCTCAGCTACCACAGGTCCTAGACACCCTGTGCACAATAAGAAGGCAGACTTTACTGTATATTAAAATATTTTGGATGAGAATCAAATGCTTAACAGCTGTAGCTTTGCACTAAGACAGTCATCCCAAGCTCAACACGTGATTCTACATCAAAAGGCGTAACAACGAAAATGTTGTGATAGAGTTTTATTGGAAAAACCTGCTCCAAATTCCTCCAAAATTATGTGAGAGATTAACAGGATCATACAGGAGACAATTATCTCAAGTTATTGCTTGTAAAATTTATTTTACAACCTATTTTGCCAAGAGGTACAATTAGTTATTTGCTCTCCCTCTTTCCCTCTAACTTTAGACTTGCTTTTTGTTAAAAGTCTCTTCTTGCCAAAGCACCAAATGAGCAATTTATCTGCAAGGAAATGAACAGATTAATACCAGTTACTCAACAAAATCAGGCACTCAGACAGGTCCTCTAGCTAAAGCTTTGTTTTGGTGGAGAAAGCTCACAACTTTGTCCGAGAAAATTAACTGCGGCACTTAAACTACAATGACAAATTGCTCTGTCACAGCACTAACAAAAGGTTGCAGAACAGGAAACGGGTTTTGAGGGGTCCTGTGCGCCCATTCCTGTCATCATAAATGCTATGGTATTCAGCATAACCAAGGCTATAAAATAATGGGCTGATGATGGAAAACTCAAGGTCTCTGCTGTGACCGCAGGAATTTGCTGAACACCTTGCAATGTTGCCCCTGCACAAACATGGTCGTTATGGTTGAGTAACTACAAACATAAGTCCCAGAATAACTAATTAATATCCGCATTATGCTGCTAGAGACTCATGGGACGTTAGACACAGTCCACACAGGCAGGATAGACATGCCAACAATATGCTGCAGCTTTTCATTTTGTCTTATTTAGCCAAAACTTCAAATAATGATCATAAAAAAGCAATGTGTCTCATATCTAAATCTCAAGCATGCAATCATGTAATATACCTGTAAACAGGTATATCACTGTGATATCAATGATTCACTCTAAAAGGCCTTTTCATTTATGAAAGGTTTGTTTTTGATTACCAAAGGAGAAGCTCAGCATGGCTTGCCGAGTCAGGGGATATTGGAGATAAATGTATTTTAGTGATTGGCCTTCTCACACATCCTTCATCAAATATTCATGACAGAGACAAGAGAAAATTCAGGGGATGCAGAGGTAAAGGATATGTTCCAATCGGTGTAGCACGGGGATAGGTAGTCAATGGATCAGTGGATAGCCGCTTCCAGGAGAAGTCTGTTATTCAAGACTGGTGAGGCAGAAAACATGGGCTCCACTATTGAGGTATTGTGCTGTTCATCTCAATCTTTGCTAGATTCTTGTTTTTCTTCTTTTCTTTTTGCTTGCGGGAGAAGAGTCTCTGATGTACAGGACTGTGAAGGTTGCTTTTGAAGTATAAATCCTTTACAGATTACAGATGTCTAGATTTAAATGCTGAACATTTCTACAGTCTATGTTTCTGTTGCTTTGAGTCCACAATCCGTGGATGCTACAATTGATTGACTGCAGCAGCAATGCAAGCAATATTCCCAATTTACAGCCTCTAAAAATTAATCAATATTATTTTAAACTGTTGAAGGTTATTATACTCTCTGTCGAGCTGGAGTTTATGCTGTAACTGTTTCCAAATTATTTATATGCTTATTAAAAATGTTCCCATTCAGTTGGAAGTAGTGTTTCAGATCTGCCCAGGGAGTTTCAGAGATTTTTTTTTATACATTAATCCTGCTGTTGCTTAATAGTACCATTGGGGAATAATGTGAGGAGTACTAAAGCCTTAAATCCAAAACAGTTACCACCTTATGGTCGACTTACATGTAGTTATTGTTCAGGTAAAATTAAATAAACCATTTGGTAATTGTTCTGTTGGTAGTCTTTACTTACCTACCAACCTTTCCGAAGCTTTTGACACGAACTGACTTGTATCTGCGGAAACTTTTTCAGACAGTTTTATGCTAAATTATTTGCATGTGAGTCTGTAAAAGGAACACAAATAATGTGTAATTCATAACCCCAAGTCTGCTCTGCTGTCTACTTGACTGCAAAGCTTGGGGTCTCTGGGGGTGTCCATGCAGAACACAGATTTCTGTGACTAAATTGGTTGCATCAGCTGACAGGAATAATAATATATCCGCTTAGAAGGTGGTGCCAAACACATAGCAGATAAAGAAAACAAGGGGTCAGATTATGAACAGAACAAGAAAAATAACAATAATTTGTCGTTCAGGAACAACAGCTATACAAAAACTGCTGAGATAGTCCTGAGAAAAATCCTTTTATTCCTTCTTTCAAGTTCTTTGCTTCCTCTTGTCCTCTGAGTAGACAGTGTCCAAACCAGCGCATTAGCACCCTTCTAAGGGTTTAAGGTGAAAAATGTATATATTTGATTGGAAGGTGGTATTTCAGCTAAGTAAAAAAATTCTATGAAAATGGCTATGTGCTTGCATGCTATTTCCAAGAGGCTTGCATACTGGGACATGGAGAGGTATGTCAAAAATATTGCTAGGTATGAAATAATATATTCAGTTTACAGATCAATTTGTAATATTTTGTCAGAGACAAAATTCTAACATGTTTGACAAACAAAGAATTTCTAACTTTTCTTTAGCCACAAATGACGATTTCAGAAATTAAAAACTGGGTTTTGAAGGATCTGGAATTACTGCAGAATGTGGTCAGGTTTGAATTCTCAAATGTACAGTTTTCAAGCTCGACTCTATCTAAAATGGCACAGTAATACGGTTCCAAACCGAATAAATGTTTCATAGATCAAAAATTGGCGGTTCAAGTTTTGAAAGAGGAAGCTGCATTTGAATCATTACCTTTGGACTGCAAGATCTCTACTGTTCCCACTAATCCACTGTCACCCACACATTTAAATGATGCTGTAATTTCTTTAAGTTTTACTAAAGTATGACAGCTATTCCATTCAAGACCCAACTGTGTCAGTTCACATTCAGCTCTTTGCCTGCCCACTCTCTGCTTGACCGAATTCCTCATTTCCTAAGAGTACTTGAATGTATGCAATGTCATACTGGTTATGACACAGTTCTTATTTAAACTTGAGCCTTTTGAAAAGCCTGCCAGTTCCCCATTCTCCTCTTTCCTAAATATGGAGGAAAAAGATAGTGCATTTTCATGTTATCTGCCACTGGCCCTTGCCCCTTCAGCCATTTTCTCATTTCACAGATTTGACCAAGAGGTGACCTTGGCTTTTTAAGTGGTTTCAAGGCAGAGCCAAGTCTCCTCAGCCCTTTCCCTGGCGTCCAAATGGAGACAGAACGAGAGGGAGAGGGAATTTCTTTCCGGCCAATTCTTCAATGGCCATTTTTCTTTTTTTGTATCGTCCATTTTCTCCCTTGCCTACAGCCACTGTTCAGGTTCTTTATTTATAGAGTAGCAAGATGATGACAGGATGTTGTCTACTAATTCACGTGGGTCTGGGTTTCTAAAGTAGAAAATGGCTTCAGGGGAGCAGCATAACAGCATATGTTTACAACACATGACAGAGGACAGTAAGGAGTCTGGGTACAGAAAGACACACAGTTCATTAACCTGCTGTAATATAACAAAGTACTAATTGAATATATTTTCTCTAGTGAGTAGTTCACAATATTCAAATACTAATCGTCTTGTGTCTGAGATGTGAGTATCATATTTTTTATCACCACCCAACAACACACTAGGGATGGGTATAAAACAGAGACCATATGTGTGTGTGCACATTCCAAGTGTGTTTAAAATTGGAAATATGCAGGCATTATCACAGCCCTTCATCAGTTTTCCTCCCAAGTGCACTGTTGGCAGCACACTAATCTGGGTCAAAGCGCTAACTGCTCGGAAGGGCCTGGGAGAGGCCGATTCAGATCATGTCTTACATCTCCTCGTCCTCATTATAAACATCACAGCTGGAAAAGCTTTACCTTTGACATTAAACATCAACATCCAGGAAGCTTTTTAAAAGTAGAGCCTTAGTAAACACTACAGCAATAACTTTTTTCACTTTAAGACTTACTTCTGTCCTAGACTCACATGGATGAGAGATACACTTTTTTAAGTTGTTTAATATGAATATACTGCATCCTGCTAACCTTAGTTGCTCTATCAGAAAATGAAGCAAATTTCATAAAACAGCTTGATCATAAGCTACAAAGATAATCCCCTCTCTATATTGTCACTGCTGGTAATGTTCCACACATATGAGCTTTCAAGAGTGGCATTGCAGAACCAAAGGAGCCATGGTCGATGTAGACTGTTATGCATGAAAGGAGACTGGGGCATTTTTTAAGCGTCGCCGAAAGTGATGGATCTACCATGGCTGAAAACCAGTAATCCATTCCTCCTCATTGCGCCACATCACAACCTGTCCAGTGTGTGCTGATGGCAAGACATTTTATGTGGTCCCAGTGTGTTTTGCCGCTAAAACTGCTGCCCAGCTGATCATACAGATGGGTTGTCATTGCTACATCACACCTTTGAGTTCAGAAGCAAACTTAGCCATTTTGGGCCTGTAACCACCTTTCTTGACTTTAGGTGTTTATTGAAAGAGGCTTTAATGGACCGTCTTGATTCCTTAAATCTGTAAGATTTATGATGCCACATGTTCTCTAGCCAAACAGGTGGAACAGTTCTTGCATGGCCAAGATGTATCATATTTGCACAGTGTATGGGAATGTATTTCAGCAGCTTGTGTGAATAATTCTCATGCAGTTGAAGTAAAAGGGCTTTGTGGATGTCTCTAACATGTCTTGGAACCAGAAAAATCGTTTGTTCCTGTCACTGTTCAAGCTTAAAATAGCTAAGGGCTCGGGGACTGTCTAGAATTCACTAAGAGAAGGGTATTTTACAGTGGAGTGTCTAAGACCTTTCGGGTTTGTCTGGTTCTTTATTGGAGAACATCTGAAAGTGCCATTGTCACAGCCTGAATTTCTCATGAGGGCTCCAGAGAAGAAATAATGACAGCTGGTTGCATCAGTGTGAAATGAAAAGGGACACACTTGTGTACAGCTGTGTTATTAAAATGTTAGTGTCTCGATCCCTCCTCTCTTCAACCAAATAGGCAGAAGTCAGACCTTGGAAAAATATGGCTGATCTGCGAAAGCTCTTTACATTGACTTCATATTTGACCTTCACCGTTGTACCACTTTAGAGAGGGTGCCAGATCTGTCTGTTCTGGTTGTTAATTGTTGGCCTTGAAATTTTAATGAAGTCATACTTCCTTAATATATTATGAGAATCCATTCCAGCAGCATGCCCCACCTGTGTCAGTGACAATGAACTAAAAGGGCTTTGTTGATATATCCAACATGACCTGGAACTAGAGCAAGGCATTGTTCCGCTTACTGTTCAAGCTTAAATTAGGTAAGTGCTATTTGGCATTGGAGTGTCAAGGACCTTTCTGTTTTTAAGCTTCAAAGCTCACAACATCTGCAAGTGTCACTGCCACATCCCTTGTTTCCCATTGAGAGCTCTAGAGAAAGTAGCAATGGCAATTGTTTGTGAAGATGTGAGAGGAGAAGAAAAAAACTTTGACGCAGTTATCCTATCAGAGTGTTAGGTTCTTGATTCTTCCTCTCTTTAGCCCTAAAGGAGAAAATCAGACGGCATTAAATATGGCAGATCTGAGAAAACCCTTTATAGCCATTTTTCATTTGACCTGCACTATTAGAGCATGTCAGAGGGAGTGCTACATTTGTTTGTTCTGCCTGGTTATGAGCTTGCATAAAGTCATACCTGCTCAATACATTATGAGAATGCATTCCAGCAGCATGCACCACCTGTGCAAGTGCCACTGAACTAAAAGCCTTTGTGGATGTCTCCCACACATCCTGGAACTAGAACAAGGCATTGTTACTCTCATTGTTTGAGCTTAAAAAAAACCAAGGACACAGGGACTGTCTGAAATTCACAAAGAGAAGGCTGTTTGGCACTGGGGTGTCAAGGACCTTACAGGTTTTTTTAAGCTCTGTGGTTTGTCTGGTTCCTTTTGGGAGATCATCTGAAAGTTCCATTGTCGCAGCCCACGTTTCCCATGAGGGCTGCAGAGAAGGTAGCAATGGCAGTTGGTTGTGGCAGTGTGAAAAGAAAAGGGGCACAATTGGACAGTATGTCTACAGGGAGCACATCACACACACACACACACACACACTCACACATCCTCTACCTCTATGTACCTTCTCCTCCCATTAGAGTGTGTGAGCTCAAGCTGTTGACAGCGATGACAGGCCCAGTGCAGGGAGACAATGGAGGGGAGGGCTTTGCTGCTGCTGTTGTGGTGGGGTTGTACATCTGTTTGGATACTCACCGCAGCCGTCTGGCCTCGGGAGATTGATGGAGCTGGGACCGGTAATACACGGCACATCTGGGACACCTTAATGATCTGAAAACTACTTGGCAGCTCACATAAAAGAAAGTTTGTACTGTTCACTCATGCAATAAGGACTCCCTTTGGATGATTACCGTTGTGGAGATGACAGGTCATCCACTTCAAAGATGATTCACTGTTGTGACATGCAGCATTTATAGAAGTTACACGGATCTTGCACCAACAGCTTCCAGGCTTGTATTTTACTTTGATAAGGCCTGAACTGTCAATTCCCAATTGTACATAGATAATTAGGATCACTTCTGCTTGTTGGAATGGCCATGAATGGTTGCCAGTGGTTGGCTGTTCTTTGTAGATGACAGAGTTTTTTGTCAGGCACAATGTAAGAATGTAGTAATTGGTAAACAGTTTGACCAATTGCAATTAATAACAAAACAGCCGTTCCATAATAAAGGATTCATTATTCCGCCCCACGCCTCATTTTGTTATCAACAAAGCCTGTGTAGCACTTAGCTTTTTATCAAGAAAGAAAATCCATTGAATGTGGCTGAAGGCCTGACACAAAGCAACTGCTGAATCCCTCAAATCTGCAGGCTTAATTGATTATTTGTGCAGAGCTGTATATCTGCAAGGTGCAGGGTACCCAGGGGAAATAATGTAAAACTGATAACGAGATGAAATGTTGGAGAATTGCTTTTTACACTCCATTTTATTCATCTTTTTCATTTAATGTTGTTTTCAATGAGTTTGCCATTAAGATTTTCCAATTAAAGGCACGCGACTGCCCATACTAAAAATGTGTCTGCAAATGGAAGCTAAAAAGGATTTCAGTCAAGTTGGTAAGAACATTTTTTTTTTAGGCTGGTTATTTTGATTTCAGAATAAAACATGGAGAAATCTACAGCTGTGCGCACCTCAAACTGATAAAACAATTATAATTTCATCTTTATTATTCTTTTTCTAGGTTTTCTTTCAGAATATAGATGAATGAAAGAACGAATCAAGCTGATGCTGGACAGTTTTAAAAAGTGTGGGTAAAACTTTTTTTCCCCAAATTTGGGTGGGTATGCTGTAAAAGGATCTTTGTCTTTTGGGTTTATCTCCTTGAAGGACTTTGCAAGGCTATATGTAAAACACCAGATGTATTTGCGGCATATCAGACTTCTCTGCTCAGTCATCCCTTTCTCTGTTTATTGTCACTTTTACTTTCATACCTCTCACAAAAAAGAAAAAAAAAACTTTATTGTTGCTGTGCAGAAGGACTATTGATGCTCTGCAGCTATTCAGCCATTATAAATAAAGAGGGAACCAGGTCTTGTGTTTTGTTTTGTATTGTGTGTCTCACATTGAAAGCTTGGTGTTAGGTAACACACCAGGCAAAACCACATAATTACCTTCCCTGCACAGGGGAGTACCTTATATCCCATTTGAAGTCTCCATCAGATTTCAGCATTAGGGAAGGAGGATGTTACACAGCAGATTCCTGGACCAGTCATCTAATAGTCACGGCCAGGACAGCTTGGACAACATTGAGAAGGAATCCGTGAAAACAGTATTTGTTTGTGGAAATACTAGAGATCCAAGGGAGATGAGAAAGAAGCATTCAGCTTGAGCTTCTTATGAGTTTACAGTTTCAGTGGGAAGTGTTTAAAAGGGCATGATAAAATAGATTAAAACAATTAAAATTAAAGCTGCAAGCAGGATTGGGTGGTCCTCGCAGCTTCATGGCACTTGGCCTGTGTTGCAACCGCAAGAGTCCTGCATCACCACCTCGACGCCACTGGCAAGCCCACCACTTAATTCCACACATCTCCATCAAGTGGGACTGTGAGCAAGCCTTCCCAATACGTTCGGTTGCAATGAGTTCTGCTCCAACGAGAAGTCTTTAAAATTTAGCCGATGTCTGACCTTCCATGATGGAAGCTGTGGTCACTTCCTGTTTGGTGGCCATGGATTAATGAATACTTCCTGTAGTTTTTTGAAAATCTCATTTGCAATTATCATGGGAAAATACAAGGTTTGAAACTTCTACAGACTGTCATTGAGATTCAACACAGAAACCAGTGACTGTGTTCTCAGTGGGCGTGGCTGAAATGATGTCATCAATTGACCACACCATTCATTTGACCAGTCGTCCACAATGCAGCACCTAGAATTTGGTGCAGATCCAGTGATGCATCAGGGAGGTATAGCCATTTTGACTCAACTGCACTCCCATTCTAGCAGGTGCAGTTCAGTCAAATTCCATTGTAATCATATTAGGTTGTTTGTCAGTTGACATTCATATCCTTTTAGCATCTAATCGGATCATGCATGTGTGATTTAGAGCCAACTGAATGTGAATTGTGAGATCCCAAAATTTGCCACTCTGCGACAACCGCGCAGGTTGCGCAGGTTGCGACACGGTCCAGCCAGCAGTCACTGCTCAGAGCTGAAATCAACATGACCTCATCCTGTGTCATCAGACAGGGCATGAAGCTTGTATAAGTGACAGTTTAAAAGGAGGACATCTAATAGTGAAACATGTGACTTCCTGCTCTAAGTGGGCAGGTCTAAAGTGATATCATCAATTGACCCCACCAATGTGTTGAACAACCATCCACAATAAAGCACACAAAATTTTGTGCGGATCTGATAATGCATCAGGGAGATATAACCATTTTAAATATTCTAGGGGATGCAGTTGAGTCAAATTCCAATATAATCTTGTTAAGACGTAGGTTGTATGTTGACAAAGATCATTCATGTAGGGAGAGTTTGCACCGATATGTTGTGTGTGAACAGAAGACAATGGCGGCTTTGATCCAAAATGGCCAACTTCCTGTGGGGTTTGGACCATGATTCCAAGAAACTTTTCTGAGAAGTTACTTATGTGTAATAAATTTCACTATACTCAGTCAAAGGATGTCTTGGGGCTGTTTTTTAAAAATGTTCTAGGAGGTGCTGTGGTAGAATTAGGTCACGCCCACCAAATATTTTACTGGATATCTTTCAGGCCCGGACTCAGATCGATCATATTAAATTTGGTGCAGATCAGATGATATATGTGGAAGTCAGAGCCAAACATATGGCCACGGCCTGATGTCTCTCGTAATGGCCACACCCTCCAGCAAAAACTCTCAGCATTTGAAACGAAGTGAGACCAACTTATTATCTGTCATCTGACAAAGTTTAACGTTGATTAGTTCAAGAGCGTCAAAGAGGGACTTTTTCAAGTAAAAAAAAATGACTTCCTGTTCTCAGTGTGCGGGGCTTTGATGATGTCAGCATATGACCTCACAGGGTCATCGGGCACCCACAGGGGATCAATCATACCAGGTTTAGAGAAATTCAGCCTTTTTATGTGAAATTTGGAGCTGTTCAAATTTTTTGGCGAGTAGGCAATTTTGAGGCCTGGCCCCGACGCTTGCCTGCTTCTGGATCTGCTTTTGTCTGTGCTTTTCCCAGAGCCTCACTTTACATATCTTCCAAACTTGCAAATTACGGATTTGGTCAGCTGGTCTCTCAACGCAATTGATCAAATTTTTTCCACGGGAAGACAGGGTAAAGGAGAAACGCTTGCCCCGCCGGTAATTCTTCTCGGATCACAAGGATTCCTGGCGAACAGTGGAAGATTGTGTGCCCGACTACAATGTCGGTGGGACGCAGAAGACGTTTATATATTTGTATTTTTATAACAGTGTTTTTGCTTTTTGGAGCCGGCGCTTACCCGACTTATGAAGTGAGTAGCAAAAAATGGGCAGCTGTTCAAAGCACCCAAAAGCTGCCTGCGATGCTGGATGGAATCTGCCGAGCGATCAATGCTCAGACGAATTTTTTAAGAGAGGTAAGCTGCAAGTTTTTGAACAGAATCGTAGCCTGGAGGGGGTTTTTTTTTTTTTGGACTCAGAGGTGAAAGGATTTAATCATGGAGAAGGTTGTTTTCGCCAGAACTGCGGGAAAGTCCAGAAATTGGATATTTGTATCACGATTTGAGAGATAAAAGTAAAAAATCTTTTAAAGTGGTTGGAAATCCACACGACTGCTTGAACCAGAACACTTTATTGTTTTTCTAAATCTGTGTGCCCCAACGTGGTCCTTGGCAACTTCTGCTAAGGGCTTTCGAAAAAGTATCTCCCTGGATGTTTATGTAAACATGGCGCTCTTTTCCAGCACCCCCGAACAGCTGTGACCCAGATAAGACTTTGCGGTCCGATTGAGAAAACCTTCATCTCTCTCCTCAAGGGCAATCGGCGCTTACTCGTGTGACAGTCTAATTCTTGCACACACAATCAGTTATATATTAGCACCCCCCCCCAACTGCACCCAGGATTCACCATCATGATGTTTCCCCCAAAATCTTTTCTCTTTGTGTTGTTTGCATATTCCCGCCCCCAATGTTCCAATCTAGGCCATCGCGTTGATTTCATTAATTTTCATTAGATTTCTAGTTTTATAGAAATGATGACAGCGGAAAAAACCAAACATTATTAGTAATAGGAAAATTTGGACTGTAGCTGCTCTTACACCAATGATACAGCTTTCTTAGTATAGACTACAATGGACTGTTATTACTTGTTCTAAACTCTAGTACCAGCTAAAGCAATAGCTATTTTATTAGCACCTGAAACTGTGGATATTTTTTTTAAAGCTGTTTTGTACCAGTGACTCCAGCTCCTAGTTAGAATTCAGTGGAATGGAGGTATATAAATATTATCATCTTCTTTTCAGCATAAGATGCTTCATTATAAGAGTGGCTTTGGAACCAATTTTACCAGTAAAACCCGGAACGTGATATTATTATCATTATTAATACCACACACCCTCAGCCCCTCCAACTGTTCCCCTTCTCACTCCCCACCCAAACCCGTTTGAATTATATTCCGTCACACTCCCCATAACAGATCCCACCCACACCTCGCCACTCCTTGTGGTTCTCCCACCACTTGCTCATCAAAGTACCCCGATGTCAGAAAGACTACAGAACGGCGGACACGCAGCAGTTCGATCGTTATAATGATAATGTCGGTTTCTCTACCCATAGTCTACGACAAGATTAGAGTGGCCCACAGCATAGTGTACTGTGTTCCTATATGAGACACGCCGATAGCCTACTGAAAGGTCAGGAATGAGATAACCACTTAACTATGAACTACACAATGGCGTTTTAAACTGTACTTGATGTCTTGACCCTTGATACGATACAACATGCCTACAAATATATCTCAGGTTATGATAATTCTTTAGCTCACCATACATACGCCACTGTACCACCGAGTTCCCCCTATTCGTTCAGAACCATGCAAGTTAGATTCCGTCGCTACGATCTACATGTAAGTACCGACGAACGGCCCCATGATTGAAGTTACACTTTTAAAAGTACATAACTAGTATTACTCAATGATTAGCCAGCACTAGTTCCATGTAATACCACGAGAGAGAGCACGTGTATTGTATTATATGATTGTGTCAGATGTATGTGATGGTGCTCACTACTCCAACCCGTCAATATGATTGAGGGTGACACTGCATTACACTCTAGCTAGTGAGTTATGCACTTATAATAGTACTAGCGTACCCATCCAGCAATAAACGCGACAATCATAGTCCACGGTGGAGGTAAAATAATACTCTAGGACATTTGTGCAATTATGTAAGTAAGGATTGAATTTCCGCTTTTTTCAAACAGCATAACGCGAGTTCACTAGATCTTACAGGCTACTACTCTGCGAAAGTTACGTCGCAAAATGATAATTTCCATAAAGACAAACAGCGGGATAACATGATTTCATTGACATATTTGATGAGTAAGGCATACTACACCTATCATGCTCATAGTCATGTAAGACACATCATGCAATACATACCGTATAACATGAAGTGAAACACCTGCTGCACAGCAAATATCATGCGTAGAAATGATATGTAACAGCAGTAGATCTTTGTTCACACCATAAAGCTTACACACATCCTGCATCTATGTTTTGCTAGGACTGTATATTTTGAGGTTAGTCCCATAAGCCTTTAACAGTATAGATTCACCTTGTCATGTTGTGTGTAGGGTTGAGTGTGAGCAAAAAAAATAAAGCTTCGCTGAATAAGAGTTGAAGAATCTGTCACGTGTTTTAAATCTTTTGTTACAGCATTTCGGGTACTTAATAGAAAATGTGACAGAGGAGATATAAATGGTTTGTAAGCACTGTGAAATTGTAGGAACTGGCTATCTGTTCAGGAAATACAATCAGTCCTTAAATAAGGGGGCTGTTTCACAGTTTGCACTGCATTTGATCACCTCCAATTTAAAATTTAAAAATCAGCGTTTGCATACAGTTTGGTTACAGTGTTAAAAATTGTCCCTTTGATTGCTTCCAGATTTGAACGCTGACTGTTCAGTGTAATAAAGTTTGTGCAGCTAATTATTCCACTGCAACAAAGCAATATAAATTCATCTCCCTTCTCAGGCTAGTCTCCATATTATTTCCCTTGTTTATCATTCTAAGTCCCTCGGGTCCTCGTGTGTCTGCACAGCAACATAACTCTCAGCCTGCTTTGATGTCCGAGACTGAAGAGGGGAAGGTTTTCAGCTTGGGGCCATTTCCAGACCCCATGGCACGATCCAAGCAGGTGATATTTTCTTTGGAGGATTTCTGGACAATTTTTTTTTTTTTTTTAATCTTGTCTCATCTTGAAGCAACTTATCACAAAGAACTCTAGCCTTGTGTGACATTACAACCTGAAAGCTTACACAAACAGCAGGAGTATATTGATTTTATGAATTAAAAGGCTTTGAGAATCTTAAACAAATTGAAAGTTTAATTGCCACAACAAAGATTCAAATTGAATAAAGGTGCTTCTGATTGATACAGTACCCATACTACTTGAACTTTTCCCTATTTTGTTTGATAACTAGGATCAGTCAGAATGTATGTAATTGATTTTAGATCTGTATGATTCGATGGAACTGACTTTGTTTTTTGTTTGCTGCTTTTCTTTTGTAAAGTGCCTTAAGAGGACATGTTTTGTGAATTGGCACTAAATAAATACATTGAATTAAATTAATGTATTTTATTGTGATTTTTTTTGATAGACCAACACAGTAGCACATATTTGAAAAATGCAATGGAAAGATTACATAGGTATAATTTGTTTTTTTTTTTACAAGTAACATTGTACAAAGTGTGGCATCTACTGTTCTTATTCATCCCCCATAAGTCCGTATTTTGTTAAAGCACCTTTCACTGGAAGTCTTTTGGAGTATGTCTCCACCAGCTTTGTACATCTACAGACTTTCTTTATTGCATCAAAGCTCAAGTTTAGTCAGATAGGATGAATAGCATCTTTGAACAAGTCTTGTTGCTTATTTTCAATTGGGTTTAGACTGGACTCTGATTGGGTCATGCTAACACATGACTGCACTTTGATCTAAACTATTCAGAATCACAATCAGCTCTATTGCCAAGTTTGTACAGACAAACAAGGAATTTGACTCCGGTACACTTTGCTCTCAATAATAAAGAATATATTTTTAAATGTACATATATACACAATTGACTGTACAATGGAATATAATGTGAGATCAGTCAAAGTATGCATGGTGTTGTTCTGGAACTCTGACTGTCAAGTGTTCATCAAAGAAACAGTCTGAGGGAAGGAACTATGTCTGTGGCAGCTGGTTTTAGCAGATAGCACTCTGTAGCACAGACCTGAAAGTAAAAGCCTAAACAGTTTGTGTGCAGCGTGTGTGGGGTCTGCAAAGATTTTAGCTGCCCTTTTCCTGACCCTAGACCTGTATAAGTCCTGGATGGAGGGAAGGTCAGCCCTGATGATTCTCTCTGCAGTCCTGATTTTTTGTTGCAGTCTGGACCTGTCCTGTTTTGTGGATGAGCCAAACCACACTGAGATGGATGAAGACAGGACAGACTGAATTATGACAGTGTAGAAGATGACCAGCAACTCTTGTGGAAGGTTGTAGTTCTTGAGTTGTCTGGGTTGCTGGTGTTGAAGGCCAAGCTGAAGTCCACAAACAGGATCCTGGCGTACATCCCTGGGTGGTCGAGGTGTTACAAGATGAAGTGTAGTCCCAAGTTGACAGCATCATCTGCTGACCTGTTTGCTGGGTAAGCAAACTGCAGAGGGTCCAGCAGGGGGCCTGTGATGTCCTTCAGGTGCTTCAACAGCAGTCGCTCAAAGGATTTCATTAACAAAGACGTAAGGACGACAGGCCTGTAGTCATTAACTCCTGTGATGGTGGGTTTCTTGAGTACTGGGATAATGGTGGAGGGTTTGAAGCAGGAGGGAACCTCACACAGCTCCAGTGACTTGTTGAAGATCTCAGTGAAGATGGGTGCCAGTTGGTCGGTGCAGGCTCTCAGGCATGATGAGGAGACATTTTCAGGTCCTGAGGCCTTCTTTGTGTTTAGGCGCTGAAAGAGCCTAATTACATCTTACTCTGACATCCTAAGTGTAAGGAGGGGTGTGAAGGTAGGGGGGCTGGTTAGTGTATGGCAAGAGTTTGTGTCTGAATGGGATGTGGAGGAGTTAGGTTGAGGTGTAAACTGTTGCTTTTCATACCTGCAGTAGAAGCCATTCAACTGATTTGCCAGGTGAAGGCAGTCAGGTTTTTCAAACCATTCCAAACCGCAGAAGCGTCTCCATGTTAGAAGCTTTTGTTTAGCTTCTCGCTGTAGCTTCTCTTTGCGGCTTTGATATCCTTGGTCAGTTTGTTCCTGGCCTGCTTATACAGGGCCTCGCCTAAGTCTCAAGTGTTTTGCAGCCTCAAACAGGTTTTCTTCCAGTATTGACCTTTACTTGGCTACATCTATCTTCCTGTCTACTTTGACCATCTTTCCTGTTCCTGCTGAAGAAAAGCATCCCCACAGCATGATGGTTCCACCGCAATCATTTACTGTACGTAGATGGAACGTCTGATGGCAGTGTGCAATGTTAGCTTTCCACAACACATAATCGTTTTGTTTGTATATCACACTTTAAAATTTTGGTCCTTTCTTCCTTTCTTCTTGCAACTAATATCTGTCGGATGGATGAATGGATGGATGGATGGATGGTTTGCTGTGTTCCTTGGTCATTTTCTCTTATTCTATAGCCGTTCACTAATTCTAACAAATCTTCACAGAACAGCTTCATTTATCCTGAGATTTAATTATACACATGTAGGCATGTAGGGGGGCTCTGAATGCAATAGGATGCACTGGATTTTATTTAGGGGTATCATAGTAAAGGTGGCTGAATAAAAATTCATGTCACACTTTTCAGTTTGAAAAAAAAAATTGAAAACCATGCATCACTTTCTATTTACTACTTTGTAGTGTTCAGTAACACAGAATCCAATGAAATTACAGTGAAATTTATGGTCTGAAAAAGTGTCAGAGTGGTGGTGTGGATAATTAGGGAAGGCACTGTAACCCGTTACAGCCAGAAATGTTTTTAAAATGGGTTGTGAACTGACAGTTAAAATGAGATAAGTGCTCACTGTTTGGTAGGGAAGAAGAAAAAAAGAGGCACTGTTTTAGTGTATTTGGTTTACTTCTTTCACACACATTCACAGTCTCACACACCCACACACGCTAGCAGATTGCATAGTGGATACGTATATAAGAGCTCCAGCCTGCTGGAAGAGTGCTCTGAAAGGGTGTCAGTGATAGAGTGAGAGACTGCACAACAGCCACGATGACACACCTATTATAACACAAAGTCCATTTCAGTGATGCACCACAGCTCTGGATACAGGCCACAAGAGTAAACACAACACACACAAGACTCTTAACAGTACAAAGAGAATGTAAGGTGGGATGTTCGACCCCACATCTCATTCCCCATTAAATCATAAGCAGTTGAAACAAGCATCTCTCCCGAGCCATGGCTCTGGCTCTATTATCGTCTCATGCTCTTCCTGCTCTTCCTGCTTGAAGCCCATGCCGAATTATTAAATGAGGAGGCACATATCTTTGTCTTTTTTCATTAAGACATCCAGGACTCCAATCTATGAGATTGGCTCTTGTCTCAACATGAAGCGCAGATGATTTTAGTTAAATTGTGTGCTGAGCATCTGAAAGCAGGCAGGGTATCCCCGAAGAGAGAAAGCTGCTGCCGAGTACTCGCTAAACAAGATGAGACAGGCGGCGAGAAGCAGTGAGCGCTACCTGAGCGCTTGTGTCAAGATGACTCTGCTGGCATCAGCTCAGATTCCTCCAGAATGCTCCTAATGATTTTTTTCATCATCACACTGCACTCCTGCAGAGCGCTGCGATTTATAGGAGAAATACAGTGGAGACATACAACATACAATCGTAAAAACGTACACGCTTTATCAATTTTATGGGTTTTACATAAGAGGACAATATAAAAAATAATAGTTCTTACCATGTTGTAAAAGAATTTAAATTTAACACCAATCGTATAAAAACACAGCAGATTCCACAGTGGTGCTAATCATTAAACAGAAACAGACAAAATGGCAAAACTGTGCTTAAACAACTAAACCCCATGATTCAGTAGTTTGTAGAGCCAAATTTAGCAGCCATAATTTGAAAAACTTCTTTGTTTCTGCACATCTTTCTTAAGGTCCCATCAAAGCATTCCAATAAGTTTGAGGCCTGGGCTTTGACTATACCATTACAACACCTTGATACCTTTCCTTATTTCATTCAGATACAGATTTGATGCATTTTCTGAAATAATTGTGTTGATCCATGAACCAATGTCAAGCTTCTGCTATTGGACAGATGGTTTCACTGGAATTGGGAATTTGCCGGGACATCCAGTGCTGGGAAGATTGACACAGCTGTCTCAGATGTTTTCTAATTCTGAATAATCTCTCTCTCTGTAGAATGATGAACCTCAACCGGGAACTGCCCTTCTAACCCTTTTCAGATTGACTTGCTGCAACAATTGCTTCGCTAAGGTCAATGCTGATGCCTTTCCATCTTGACATTGCGATGTGTGTTACCAGCAAACTGCCTAAATGTTTTTTTTCTTTATCTTTCCAGCACTGATGATGACATAAAAAAGAGCATTAGACCAAATATAATGCATATTTTGGTTTGTTTTATCACATAGCAGATAGCATTTAGTACCATGTTTCCCTAAATAGACCAACCCCATTAATCCACATAAGGTTTCTACCTACACAGAGCAGTCTGCTAGGATGGATATGTTAAATTCAGTTTTCAAGCGCGCATAAAGAGGTATTGACAAGCCAAATCCCCAGTGAAGCTCAGTCTTGGTGCGACTGATCGATGTGAGTGCGACCATCGAACTGAGCTTAGAGGTAGTTTGTATTCTATTAGGCATCTCAGAGGCCTAGCAGCAGTGGAACAGAAGCACATTCTGGTGCTTAATTGTTGGGAGACAAAGGGCAAACCGTGTTGTTTAGTTTTGATTCACATCTGTAGCTATTTAAGCAGCTATTTAAGCTCTTTCTTTATTTAGTCAGTCATACCTGCTTAGGGAACTTTGCCAAACAGTTGAACTCTGGAAACACTGGAATGTGTTTATTTGCTGTATTTGATGTGTTTCTTGAATGCTAGTTTAAATGCAATGATCATCATAATTATAAGTGGCTCAACAGGAGTAGCCGTTGTCTGGATGGTAGTGGGTTCGATTCCAGCTTTCCGCTCCCACCTGTCAAAATACTGTATCTGTGGTCATGACTCTACACCCCGGGTTGACAACCGATCCTGGGTATCAGTGCGGAGAGTTAGATAAGACCTGTAGTTTGAAAAGTGCTTTCTGTGGTCAGTATGACTAAAAATAGGTTATTATGTTGTTGCATGTGTGTGTGTGGGGTGACGAATAATGTCACTATAGTTTAATCTGATGGGCCTTTAAAGAAAATCTTTCAGAGGCATGAATGAAACGTCTTTGTTAACTTTGACATAAATGATTGGTAATCTTGGGAATCTAATAAGCCACACCTAAAAAAGAAGCAGTTCTTGCACTGCCTTGAGTTATGTTTGCAGAATCCTCCAATAAAGACGGCTCATCTTTTTTATCTGTTTCCTTCCAGGCAGCTTTACTCCTGTTATTGGATACGAAAGTGTCAGTATGAGAAGGCCCTTCCTTAAAAGATTTTTATTTTACCTTTTTTAATTTATTTCTTTTTTTTTATAAATGCACTGAAGGGATTCATTAGATTATTAGTTGGTTGTGACAATCCTAAAAGGCTCTGACATGAAGCCTTACTTTTTTCCTCCTTTTACTGGATTTTTGTAGTTTCTTGGTTTTGAGTCAAATCTAACTTAAGATATTAGTTAATTAGTTATTAAGTTAAATTTATTTTTTAACAGTCATTTAAAAGTCATTTTTTTGTACTTATGTGGGTCTTATGTAGATCTCAACATTAAGTTTTAATCTTGAGAGTCTTAAAAGAGGTATCAAAAAGTCTAATGCAAACCTGCCAAAAGCCCTGTTTTAACTACAATCTGATTGATTGATTGATTGATTGAAATAAATGTCAACAATTTTATTTAAATTAGATTTATAGCAAAACATTTGTATTATTTACTATATTCCCCTCATTTATTTTGTGGTTTGTCTTTTATCTCTAATCAAAATTTAAATTGAGCAGAAAAGTCAGGCTGCCGCACTGGGTACGAGTAAAAGAAAGTCTTCGTTACTCTATACGTCTGTGCTACTTTGATGGAAACATCAATATCCTTCATATCCTGAAATGCCTGTAGGTTCTTTCCCATGTGTTGTGCTAAACAGTTTGGTCCATGTTTTCCACGCTCATCCTTCCTTTATCACACATCTTTATAGGTTCGCTATTATTTTTAATTTCTTATAGATAGTTATGCAGTATCCCCCTTTATTTAATCCCACAACATTCTCTAATGCTGGATATAAATATATCCTTGAATATTGTGCTCCAGATTTTCCTCCAGAAGAAGCCTAATGTGTTTTTCTCCTACATGTCTCCTGCAGATCCCAGCGATAGTGTAAGAATGAGGCTGGTGTGGAAATCCCTGGACAAGATGAGGTGTCTGAGGAAACGTTCTACAATCCCCTTCCTCGGCTTCCTCATTACCTTCCTCCTCTTCTTGAACCTCTACATTGAGGATGGCTATGTGCTGGTTAGTAAGAAGAATTGAGGTTCATTTTATTCTTTTTTTAGAACAAACATTCTTTAGAGCAAGGTTTGTATGTGCCCTCTGTGCTGATGCCTGAACAGATAAATTCAACCATATATGTTTCTGACTCCAAATGTCTTTTATTTTGGTTCCCATGTTTTCCATTTTTAAAGGGGTTGTGTTAAAATGTTCATGATGTGGACCCAAGTGGAATTACTCCAGATGACTTATCTTTTATTTATGATATCATCAAAATTTGGTGATCACATATTGTGTGTTTGTTATTTTAATTATTAAGAGGCAGTTTGCATTTTGGGCTCACTGGTTTTTCATGTCAGTTTGCTGAGTTCTGCAAACTGCCAATGAAGGCTTTAGGATTTTTCTCGTCCTAAAAACACTTCGGGGTTAGCTTAGCTGTATCCAAACACACATTTTCTTAGGATTAGAAGAAAAAGAAATATGGCTTTTTTTTTCTTTTTGAATTATTCAAGGTCATAATACAAGCTTTCATTTGACTGTTTCTCTTTGGTGCGTCTCCTTTTCTTCTTCTGTTGTAATGTGCTTTTCATGTTCCAGGAAGGAGATAAAAGGCAGCTCAGGGAAGCTTCAGTCCATCCTCCAAGCTCGGAGCGATATGCTCACACCTTCAGAGACCTCAGTAACTTCTCTGGAACCATTAATGTCACATACCGCTATCTCGCTGGGACGCCTCTGAACCGCAAGAGTAAGTTTCATATTTGTGCTCATGATCTAAGAAGTTAAAACTAAATCACTCGAATTTAAAGAACAAAAAAATATATGTTTCAAAGAGATCATTTGTCTCTGTATTAAACTCAGTGAAGAGCGGAGCAAATCATGCTCTACTTACAATTATTACTGCTTGGATTTCTTATGATAGAAAATCAGTTTTCCATACAGTCATGGTAAGAACAAAGCTCAAGTTTGCCACTTTCATAGGATTTAGGAAGGGAAGTAGCTGCTGACATCATTAATATATATGAGCCGCTCTATAGAAGCAGGAATTTCGATTGTTTTCTGTTCCAGAGCATACAGACGTGTGTGTTAACACAATGCCAATGTTTAAAGACATCTGCACTGACCTTAGAGAGACATGTGTTGCTGCCCATCGATCTTGGGAGGGGTGTAAAGCCATTTCCAAACAACCTGAAGTCTATCATTTTTCAGTAAGGCCAATTATTAACAAGTGGAAAACATTTAGGGCAGTTGCCAATTTCCCCATTACATTTCTCCCCAAGGTCAAACCCTGGAGTGTTCAGACACCACAGGCCTCAGTGAGGCTGACAGATGTTAAAATTGACAGGACAATAAAAAAAAAGACTTAAAAAGCATTGCTTGTTTGGAAGGATTGTCATAAGAAAGTGTCTTCCTTCTAATCAGAATATGGCATCATAACTTAGGCTTGCATCTTAATGAACCATGAGACTTCTGGAACGTTTACTTTTAGGCAGTCAGGACTAAAGTAGAGATGGTTAGTCATAATGCACAGCATCCTGTTTGACAAAAACTAAACAAAGCTTGTCTGAACAAACACCTCTTACCAACTCTCTGGTGGTGGAGGAAAGAAGATTTAAGCAGAGTGCAGTCACTGACCTGACAATGACCTACTCTGTATACTAAAGTATTTAAAAGTTACATTTGGAAATTAGGTCAGATCAGGTCTGTGGTGGGACCTTAAGAGATCTGGTAGGGAGCAAATACCCACTAATGTTAATGGTACGTAAATGGCCTGCACTTCTATAGCATTTTATCAAGTCAGAGGAGCAAAAAGTGCTTTACACTACAATCAGCCATCCACCCATTCACACACTGACAGTGGCAGACTACACTGTGGCCACAGCTGCCCTGAGGCACACTGACAGAAGTGGGGCTGCCACACAATCAGAGCCACCGAGCCCTCTGACCACCATCAGCAGGCGGGTGAAGGACTGAGAGATATGGAGCGGGTGTTGGAACCGGCAACCCACCATTTACAGGACGAACCCCTACAACCACTTATCTCAGTGAACTGAGAAAATATTCTAAAGAAGTATCTGTAAAAAGTTTTTAACAACCATATGAGAGATATCAGTTCTACTATATCAGGTCTCATCATCCAGTTAAAGAAATATTTAATAGATACCCCGGTTCTGACCAACAGCATTGCTTTACCTTTACTTCATTAATTAAAAGACGTTTTTATAATTTATTTACAGAGTTTCTGACTATTGGATTGTCATCAGTCAAAAGGAAAAGAGGAAACTACCTTCTAGAGACGATCAAATCCATCTTTGACCAGTCCAGCTATGAGGAGCTGAAAGAGATTGTGGTTGTGGTTCATCTGGCAGACTTTGATGTGGTCTGGTGTGGGAACGTGGTACAGGAAATCACCAGGAAGTTTGCTCACCATCTTATAGCTGGGCGCCTCCTGGTCATCCAGGCCCCAGAAATGTTCTACCCCTCTCTGGATGGCTTAAAGAGGAACTACAATGACCCAGAAGACAGAGTCCGTTTCCGCTCCAAGCAGAACGTGGACTACGCTTTCCTCCTAAACTTCTGCACAAACCTGTCGCACTTCTACATGATGTTGGAGGATGATGTGCGATGCTCCAGGAACTTTCTGGCAGCGTTGAAGAAGGTGATCACCTCAAGGGAAGGTTCCTACTGGGTGATGATGGAGTTCTCAAAGCTGGGTTACATCGGGAAGCTCTACCACTCCAGAGACTTGCCCCGCCTGGCTCATTTCCTCCTCATGTTCTACCAGGAAATGCCTTGTGACTGGCTCCTCATCCACTTCAGAGGTCTGCTGGCTCAAAAGGACGTGATCCGCTTCAAACCCTCTCTGTTCCAGCACATGGGCTACTACTCGTCCTATAAAGGGGTGGAGAACAAACTGAAGGATGATGACTTCGAGGAGGACTCTATTGACATTCCAGACAACCCCCCGGCCAGCATTTACACAAACATCAACGTCTTTGAGAACTATGACGCCACCAAAGCTTACAGTACAGTGGATGAATACTTTTGGGGGAAGCCTCCCTCTACTGGGGATTTCTTTGTCATAGTCTTTAACAAATCAACCAAAATAAGCAAAATTAAGATTGCTACTGGGTCTGATGACCGACAGAATGACTTTCTTCACCATGGAGCTCTGGAAGTAGGAGAGAAAATTTTTGGGACTAAAAAAGGAAAACAGTGCTCCTCTTATATCACATTAGGGGAGTTTAAAAATGGGAACATCGAGGTTCAAGATGTGGACCACAAGATTTCTTTTGACATTGAGTGTGTTCGCATTGTGGTGACAGCCAGCCAAAAAGAATGGCTTATTATCAGAAGCATCAGTTTATGGACTACACAACCCTCCAGCCAATGAAAACTATACGCAACCTCTCTTAGTAACCCAAACAGGCAGTTTTTATTGTTATTATTATTATTATTGATGTGTTTTCTAGGTTTAATTTATTCATTTTGTATGTATTAATTGATTTCTTTTGCCAAATCAGTCTGTTTTTATACTTAAACGTTGTAACCTTAGTGGACCATCTTCATAGTCAGACTTTTGAACTGACCTCAGTGTATCGAATAATCATAGCTTATTCCACATATTGTAGTATTTGTATAAAAACTCTTCTTTACCAAAACCTGATAACATTAAATAAACTTAGCATACAAGTGAGGAATTTTGGGTTCAGGCGAGTATTTTCTTTGTTGTAACAATGCTTCTCGACAATAACTTGTATACCAAGTCTGGTTATTTCTTCTTAAATGGTGCCACATTTGGAAACTGCATTGGTTGGTTGAGCTGCAGAGGTTTAGTATGTGGATTGCGCCCAGAAAAAAACTTGTCAGGTCCGAGCTACGTGTGATAGACAGCTTTTGGTGGAGTCAATGTGATGATGTGGGGCAGCATCGCCTTCACAGAAAATACAAGGTTTGCCTTCATTGGGGGCAAAGCAATATCAGAATAATATTCTGTGACCAATGATAATCTCATACAGTAGCTCAACAGTAGCTCACAGAGCGGAGCTGACCTTAACCCCAATGAACACTTAGAGGATCAGCTTGGTCGTGCTGTTTATGCCAGAGTGACCAACACAAGTACCTTGGCTGACTTACGACAAATGCTGGTTGAAGAATGGGATGAGATGAATGCTGTATTGGTCTGATTTCACTATTTTTTATCAAAACAAATGGATCAACTCAAAATTACCAGTGTGTTTTGTTTCTTCACACTTATATCATCCATTTCAATAAATGACACCAAACAAAAGTCAATAGAGAATAAGTTATTTGGTATTGGCAGAGATGATTAGTAAAGTTTTTCCTGGATGCACTACTCTGTTGTTAAACCCACAAATGCATTGTCCTTAAAAATGTGGCACCATTTAAAGAGGAATAAACAGACTTTTTAACAGTATACAAGTTATTACTAAGAATCATTGTTACAACAAAGAAATTATCAGCCAAAACAAACTTCCTTACTTTTTATGTTTATTTTCTAATACTCTTGCTGTAATTATAACCCACAACAAGCAACTGTCCAACAAAAAATAAAAACCAGAAACAACCAGAATAGAATGGGGCAAGTTGAGCAAAAGGAACAACTACCTTTTGTCATGGTAAGTGAATGCATCATGTTTCAAAAGTTACCAGTTTTATCCACATGTTCGGCCAAAAACGTTTGGGGCAGTTATGTTTGGTTTCATGGAACTTTCTTCAGGTAGGGTCACAATTTTGAGAAAGTAAATTAAATGTGATAATCTGAATGAATCGACTAGATAACGTTTAGATGGAACTTTTTTTTTTTACTTTGTGGCTAAGGAACAATATACAGACTGAATGAAAATGTAGAAGGAGATATCAAGAGGTTGGTAAAAAAAAAAACTACAAGAACAGGGAATTTAAAACCTCTGTGTGAAGTTCCAGTCACTGGTACTGGTATTGCAATACGCCTCAGACACCTCAGATCTGGAAATGGCATCATATCCGCCTTTATCCTTGTATACTTGCAAGTCAAAAAACCTGAAGATTTGCTATTTTGTTCAGTGGCCAACACTGACACTAGAAATACAATCTGATGACAATTTTTCAAGTGTGCAACTGATTTGAAATATTTTAATCGGACAAAAGCTAGCAAAGCCCAGTCTGCGGAGGAGAAGAAAGAATTTGTTGAAAGGAATAGGCTATTAGGCTGTTAGATTTTTCCCTTTCTCTAAATTTTTAAAGGTCAAATGTAAAATGACAGGAAGTCTTTTTATCGCTGCATTTCTTTTTACTCCTTATGTTTTTCTACTCATTAAATATAACATTAATCAATTGTGTATAAATTTGATCAATCAAATATCTTTTTTGTGCAAACAAATATCCTAATAATTTATTTTTGATTAAATCCACTGGAGTTATATTGCCCAACATTATAGTTATTTTAAAGAAAAATTTTATATTTGTCTAAGAATCTGATAGGTCCTCAGAAAGGTGCATATAGTGACTAACAAACAAAAAATATTTTATATTAGGTGCCTTGATTTTTATTTTTTTGCATTGTTGATTTGTTGAATACTTTCAAATTTAAATCAGTTTAAAACAATTGGGAGGATTTTTTTTTTTTTACCAGTGTATTAAAAAATACTAAAAATACTAGAATACTAGAATACTAGAATTACATTCATTGACAGAAAAGTTTTGCAAAAAGTAAGCATCCAGAGGGAATGGTGTAAACTGGATGCACTTTAGACTACATGCAGACCTGTGATGTAAATTCAGGCCACAATTACACTACTCTTGATAGTTTTTAAATGGATATTTTGTCCTCTGTTTAAAAAAAAAAGAAGTGCATAAACATAAGCGATCAAAACAAAATGCTGAATTACCAATGTTGCACCAACAGGTGGCAATAATGTGTGTTATGGATATGCTTGAGCCTGGCTTATTTTATCATGCAGTTTGCAGCATGGGGGGCACACGTTTTACAATATGGTGAAGAATGATGGTATTAGTGTTAAAGCCCACTGGGCCTCTGGGACATCTGTACACCCAACAAGTTGGTTAAGCGCACAATACAACCACCCAGCCTATTGCAAGCCCACAGTGCAATCACTATGAGGTCTGTGCATTGCTTGTAATGCTGTCCAATGTGTCTGTGAGGCACCCTTTGGTCCGGGTGACCTTCACTTACTGTTTTAACCAATTGACGAATGCTATTTTAATCCGACACACTGTAACACATTGCCCGATCTACCACCATGCATATTGTTTGTTGACTGTTCTAGAAGTGCCACTTTCTTGCAAAACATGGCAGTGCCATACCCATTATTGGTCTGCATGTCATGTCCAAATATATGTCCAACACCCAGAGTAAGGGGCCAATCCAAGCTAAGCAGCCACATAGAAGGGTTAGGGTTAAGATTGGGTAATTTTAACACTTGCTTGGTGCTTCTTTTGTCTATGATGTATGCTTAAATTCAGTTTTATTACACTGATGTTATAAAAGTATGGCTGGGTTGTTTCCCTCTGAAAAGTATTTGTTTGTAATATTCATTGTATCAGACCAAACTTCTTCTGCTTTATCACCTTCTTGGTTGTGTTTGCGACTGAGTGGGCTTGTTTACTCCAGTTCTAGGTTCTGCCAGGCCTGCTGACAGCAAAACAGTGTTTGTTTTCAGCCATCTTCTTTAAGAGCTGAGATTAGACTGCATAGTGAGGAATGGACCAGGTCTGCTCTTCAGTTTTTTTTTTCTTCTTTACCACAGTTTTTCCTCCTAGTAAATTGGTCTGTTTGCCTCACTTTCCACACCAGCAAAACAAAATCTTCCCTGGAGCTAAAGGATCTCAATTGATGTGCTCTCACAGCTTTCACTGTTGCAGCTGTTCCATGGTTACCCCTCTGTGATCTTTATTCTCAGCTCACACAACCTGCGGCTGCTTTTAGGGAAACTTGCTTAGCTGTTCCTGTGAAGAAGAAGCTCTATACAAACCTGGGTGTACAGTGTGATGGAACACAGCGCACTTAAGCCTTCCCCAAACTAGTATGTGCAGGAAATAAGTATCTATACCCCTTGACCTTCTTCACATTTTCTCATGTTACAACCACAAACTTCAGTGTATTTTTTTTTTAAATTTCGAAATAGAGGTCATGTTCTAAATCTGGTTGGTAATATCATGCCGCTGTCCAGAATTTGGCAGGCAATTACTGTGGCAGTGGTGACTAACACAAGGTTGACGTAGCATGGTTTCCAAAAATGTTGAACAAATAAAAACCTGAAAAGTGTGGTGTGCCTTTCTATTTACCCTCTTTACTTTAATGTCCCTAAATAAAATCCAGCAAAAGGCACCTATTTAGTTAATAAAGTCCACCTCTCTTTAAATGCAGCTGTTTGGCGAAGACCTCAAAGGCTGGTAAGAGAACCTTGCTGAACAAATAGCATCATGAAGGCCAAGAAATGCACCAAATCGGTCAGGGATGCAGTTTAAAGCCTAGTTTGAGTAAAAAAACAAGATCCAAAACTTCGAACATCTTACTGAGCAGTTCAATCAATCCTCCAAAAACAAAGAGTGTGACACTGCTGCAGACTCAACCAAGACACCCCCCCCGGCAAGGAGAGTATTTATCGGGAGAAAAAAGTCAGGAGAACAATGGTAACTCTGGAAGAACTGTCGAGTCCCACTGCTGGCTAATATGGAGGAGTAGCAGAAAGAAAGGCATTTTTTAAATGAAACCCTTAAAACGGTTCCACATGCAGTTTGTGACAGGCTGTGAAGGGAACAGGTGTATAGCATACATCACACTCCAAACCCATCCTCCGCACGGTGAAACATGGCAGTAAGAGCATCAGGATGAATGGAAGCTTTTCTTTAGAAGTGACAGGGAAAATCGCCTGAAGGCACGTTTCAAAAATGTTTTTATCCACCTAGTCCATTTCTTGTCTAAGTTTCGACTCTCTAGTCCAAAACCATTTTGTTTATGTAGATTATGTCCTCTCATGATGAGCAGGTCCTACTTCTGTAGGACAGTGTAGGGATACAGATCTTCAGCCACCATTATAGCAGAGTCCAGCATATGATTAAAAATAGTGAAATCAGGCCAATACAGTATTAATCTCAGATGGTTTCATAGCAGTTATGTTAAAAAGCAGAGCATTGTCTCAAACTGTAAATGTTTCAATAGAATACATTTTTAATGAACAGTGTTGATCCTGGCTAATGTGTGTTTTTAGGGAAGAAAGGAAAACAGTTCCTGTTTTGAAAATAAAAGCTGTGATTTTCACCAGTAACCATAACCGAAGATTCTGTCACAGCAACTATACTTTAGAACTTGTGGGGAGTAACTCCAGACCCTAAATGTGACGATAAACTTAAAATTAATTTTCCTGACACAGACTTTGGTGTTTCCTTACCTGTGGAGCAGAGCACTTGCATGCAACTTCCGCTGCAGCGTCTCTGCTTTTTGTATCTTGGAACATAAACACTGTAAAATATTCCAACTTTGCTGTTTTAAATCTCAAAGAAATTGGTTTGATGAGGTGTTAATCCCTCCGCCTCCAGCTGAGGTCCATGTTTAATTTAACCCATTTAAATTTATACTTTTATAAAGGTTAGCTACATTTATCAAAGAATTTGATTGATAATAGTCTAAACCCCAGATATTCAACATAAGTAGCTGGATTTTAAGAAGAAATAGCGATTATGGTGTATCATTTAAAGTTAGGTGAAAATAAGAGCAGGAGAGTGGTTTTATCTGGGAGGTGTCTGAAACATAACATAAATATTTAGGTTTTAGCACCCTACCATAACAATACTTGCTTCAGGATTCATCCTGAAACTAAAAATGAGACAGTTTTCTCCTTTAGATTTCTACCTGCTTTTTCTTATTTGGACCCAATTCCTAAAGGTGGAAATGCATGGAGGAGAAAAACTCCAGAAAACTGCCATCGATCCAGCGGTGGAAACATCTGGAGTTGATGGAAATATGGATGGATCTAAATAAAGAATAAATAAATAGAATAAAACCTGTTGGAGGCTAGAAAGTACTTTAGAGAGGGGTGGAGATTCGCCTTTCAGCATAAACGCACTGACAAAGCTACTGTGGAATGGTTCAGATTATAGCGCATTCATGTGTTAGAATGGTCCAGACACAGGCCAGACCTAAATCCAACTGAGAGTCTATGGTAAGACTTTGAAATAGATTTTTACAGACAACATTCATCCAATCAGACGGAGCTTGACATATTTTGCAAAGAAAAATGGACAGAAATGTCAGTCTCTAGATGTGCAAAGACTTTTTTAATTTTACAAAATGCAGTTTTACCAAGGGGGCTGAATATATATGTATATCCTTTTTGAAATTTTTATAGTAAGAAATTTTAAAACCATAATTTTCCTTCAGCTTCACAGTTATGTGCTACTTTGTGTTCCCAATAAAATGCATTCAAGTTAGATGCTATAACATGATGAAAAAAACAAGGCTGGTAAATACATTTAAACAGCACTGCAACTCATCATGGCCTGATTTCCGGACAGCGCCTCCAGAGTAACCAGAACATTTTCCCTGTTTGTAAAGCTATAGCTCATTCTTAGGGGATGTTTAATGATGGATTAGCTTCTACACTGAAATGACTTGATGCAATAAAGCGGAAAATGTTTTACATGACACCGGCATTCTTCTGGAGCACACACTGGAAACAATTCGCTCTAAACAAGTTGTGACAGTATTGCAGGCCTTGTTCCGCTGCTGCAATAGCCACCTGTTCCATGTTTTCTCTCAGGATCTCACTCTGGTGTTTCCAATTGAGACCTTTTGCAAATTGACTTGAACCACCACCTCAAAAAGTTGTTGTGTACGTGGAAATAAAAAGCATTCATGCGCCTTGTGTCCAAGCACAACATCTCTGTTGCAAAGCTGATATGCTAAACTGCCATCTTGAATTAAGATGCCAACGAAAAGTAGCTGCATGCTGCAGAATTATAGAAAGATTTACATCTTCGGGATAATAGCTGCATAAATTCCTCAAGTGCATGTCAGCAAACTGCTGTGTACAGCACTCTCTGCTACTGGCAGCATCTTTGTAAAGCTCCGTCCGTACAGAGCCTCCTGCGTGCACGAATCAGTTGTACATTTAAAATTGTTCTCTCCCCACATGATTTTCAGGAATTAAACTGCATCAACAGACCTCTGCGAGAGGAGGGCAGAACCTTTTAATACAACCAGCTGGTTGTGATCTCTCTGTGAAGGATCAGCCCTAAAAGCTGATTGATGTGATGATTGGTGTCTGGTTCTGAGTTATATGAGACGTGAGCTGTCTTCCAGTGGAGCATGTTCAAAGTGCATGAGCTAAAAGCATTTTAGTGGATAAAATAGCTCCCTTTCATATGTTATGCTCTATGATTTAGCATCCAGCTTCTGCTTTTGAGTTTGTACAGGGCCGTCAGATGTTTACATCCCCTCATCATTGGCATGATTGTCAAAGAGAAATTGGGACAATGCATTTGAACCGTTCTGTTTTCATTCTGCAATAATGATGCAAAATATAACTTGTGAATTTTAAACACAAGAAATGGGTCCATATTTTGAATTTGATGTGGATTTTCTCAAATCTAATAAGCTTGAAACCTAAACACAGTCTCAGATATGCAAATAAAGTTACACTGCTTCGATTATTGGCGTGGATTCATCTTTTTCACAACAGGTCATAAATGTTATATCAAGGAGGTGGAAAGTTTGGGGAAGGCCATTCCAGAAGATTAATGTTTGCCTCCTTTATCCGTTTCAAAACCAGTTTGGATTTAAAAATAAATAAATCAGGCTAATGTGAAGCTTTTAGAATGGCTCTGACATCAGTCCTGTTTGGTCAAATATCCAACCAGAGTCATGCCGTAAGCTTGTTGATGTCTGCAGAGAGCATGTTGGCTCAAGGGACATTTAACCAAATATCAGTGGGGTTGTATTTATATATTTGAGCTTGTCTGCATAATTTTCAATTCATGTTGATTAGAGAAAATCTAGAATAAATGTAGATGTTTGCACCCAACTCTTTTTTTATTAATTGAAGCTGTTTGTTGTATAATTATTGCACTCTGAAAAAAAGCTCTGTAAGTGTCATAAAAAAAAGAAATTAATGATATTTACAGTCATATTTAATAAATTTGAATATTATTGAACTGGTAATTTATTTCAGTAACATAGTTTACTAAGTGAGACACATAATATAGATTGATTACATGCAGACTGATGTTTTAAGCCTATATTTCTTTTAATTATCATAATTATCCACTTACAGCTAATGAAAGCACATTTAATATTAGAATATTACATCAGACCAATAAAACTGAGAAATTATAATACAGAAATGTGAGCTCAATGAAGAAATATGTTTAATACCTGCTTAAAGGTTGTTATTTTCAGAAGGTACTTTTAATCTGACAAACAAGCCTCATCAGAACGCATATTCTAATTTATTAAATATTTATGAGTGTATGTGAACCTCTGACCAGTGCTGTGTTTAGAGGCCTACAGATTCTACCTTACACCAGGTTCCCATACCATGTATTGTCAAAAGAGGCAAGTGTTGAGAAGTTGTTCCTTTGTCTCTTTTGCTTTCCTTTTGTTCTCTGACTGGTACTGTATTGTAAGATGACATATATTTTTTTACACCTATAATTTCAAAATGTATTGTAAGTAATGTATTTCAAATGAAATTAGATTAAAATGAAGGATCGCTGACTCTGTGGTGCATTGACTGCTGAGATTTGGCTTTGTTTGAGTGAGCTCAAGGGAGCACAACATATTGAATTTGTGTCAAGTCTTGAATGTTGGTTTGAATGCCTGGCAGAGAGCAGAAACACTGTTTACATGACCTTAAATCAGAAATGTTGTCCTCCTGTCTTTGCCTGGAAATGTTTTACCTCAGTGTTAAATGTGTTGCTAACAGTAGCTGTGATCTACATTTTCATAATAAAAAAGGAGAATAATGGCTATTCAAGTTTTTTTTTTAAACTCACAGCCTCCATAACTCACATCCTGCTGTAGCTAAAAGCAAAAAGTCATACATTATTTATGTCAGTATTCATATGCCTTCTGCTTTTTTCTTACTGCATACTAAATCAAGGTGTGAGGATAATGCTTGAGGGATACTGTATTGCTTTAAGCCTCATGCTCTGTGTATTTGCCAAAGGTGGGGTCATATTTTCTCTTAAAGTGCCCTGTCAGACGACAAGAGCAGTGTTGTTGGTAAAGCTGTTTATCTGCTACAGGTGTTTAGACTTTGAAAATGCACATAAAGTTTGATGCGGTGAGTAGGTGTTTAACTTGTGTAAATAGCATTCAGTATATCTGTGCTCACACTTCAGCATAATGCCCACACATTTAGAGCTATTATTTCCTATATATCCCCAAAATTTTTGTTAGAGGGGGTTTTCTAAATAAAAAAAAACTTGTGTTTTATGTATTAACATGTTTTTTTTATTTTAAAACTTCAATGTAAATTTTTTAGGGAAAAAAAAATGCATAATTGTATATCCATCTGTCCATCTATTGTCTATATCAGACGACAAGAGCAGTGTTGTTGGTAAAGCTGTTTATCTGCTACAGGTGTTTAGACTTTGAAAATGCACATAAAGTTTGATGCGGTGAGTAGGTGTTTAACTTGTGTAAATAGCATTCAGTATATCTGTGCTCACACTTCAGCATAATGTCCAACACATTTAGAGCTATTATTTCCTATATATCCAAAACTTTTTGTTAGAGGGGTATCTCTAAAATAAAAAAACACTTGTGTTTATATGTATTAACATGTTTTTTATATTTTCAAACTTCAATGTAATTTTATAGGAACAGAAAATAGTGCATAATTGTATATCCATCTGTCCATCTATTGTCTATATCCACTTACGCTGGCAGGGTCGCGGGGGCGCTGGTGCCTATCTCCAGCAGTCAATGAGCAAGAGGCCCATTGACTGCACTAACCACACCTAAGAGACATTTAGAGATACCAATGATTCTAATTTTCTTTATAATTTTTGGACTGTGGGAGGAAGCCAGAGTACCTGGAAACGCATGCATGGGGGGAAACATGCAAACTTCATGCAGAAATACCTCAGGCTGGGATTCTAACTCAGAACCTCCTTTCTGCAAGGCAACAATGCTACCATATGGACTGCCATGCAGCCCATAAATTAAAACAGAAGGAAAATTATGCGATTTTCAAACTGTTTTACAAGCAAAATCTGAATAATGTGGCATGCATTTTACTTCACCCCTCCAAGTCAATAAGAACAACCTTTTATATACAGATGCAAGCATTGTGATGTATGTTCCTACCACATCTGGAGACTGAATGTATTTGCCCAGTGTTTGCACAATAGCTCAAGCTCTTGCTGACTGGATGGAGAACATCTGTAAACAGCAATCACCAAGTAGTCCCACAGATTCCCAATTTCATTAGGGTCTTGACTTTGACTGGGCAATTTTAACACATGAATATGATTGATCTAATCATTTCTGCACTGTGGCGCTGGCTGGGTTTTCAGGGTTGTTGTCCTACTGGGAGGTTAACATTGCACATTAAGTCTTTAGTAGCCTCCAACAGGTTTTCTTTCAGGATTGTCCTGATCAACTCTGATCAACTCTGATTAGCTTCAGCGTCCCTGCAGAAGAAAAACCATCCCGCAGTATGATGCTGCCACCCCTATGTTTCACAGTGGGGATGTTAAGGGCAACATGCAGTATTAGTTTCCCAACACACAAAGCATTTCTGGTCTTTCCTTACCAAAGCACCTTCCGTTGGATGTTTGCAGTCCGATACATAATTTGTGCCAAACTGTAAATAGGACTTCTTATGCATTTCTTTCAACCACAGCTTCTTTCTTGTCAGTCTTCCATGAAGGCCTCTATAAAGAAAAAAATATTTTGTAAAAAGATTCTCCCACCCGAGCTGTGGATCTCTGAAGCACCTCCAGAGTTACCATGCGCCTCTTGGCTGCCTCTCTGATTAATGCTCTCATTGATCCTCCTGTCAGTTCAGGTAGATGCCCATATCTTGGTAGGTTTGCTGTTGTCCCATAGTCTTTCCATTTTTGCATTAGGATGTGTTACTTGGTTTTTATAATGCAGTTTGTTAACTAATGTTCTCTATAAAACATGGCCTTCATAGAACAGCTGGATGTATATTGAAATTAAATTCCACACCAGTGGACAACTAATTACTGGAGTTTTGAGGGCAGTGCAGCTTCTACTTTTTCCTCACAGCAAGAGGGTTCTTGGTTCAGACCTCATTTAGTCCCTGTCTGTGTGGAGTTTCCATGCTCTCCTGTGTGTAAGATTTCTCCAGGTACTTCTGTTGTTTTTCCAAAAACATGCATGTCAGTTTCAATGGTGTTTCTAAATTGCCCACAGGTGTGTGTGTGTGTGTGTGTGTGTGTGTGTGTGTGTGTGTGTGTGTGTGTGTGCGTTCCTGTCTTGGCATCACAGTGAGAACCATTTTCCCGATTTCACCATCAAATTGAGGACCGTTGGTACCAAAGTGAGGACATTTTGCTGGTCCTCACGACCTATTTGCTAATGGTTAGGTTTAGGACTAAGGTGTGAATTGAGTTTTAGGTTAAGGTTAGGGTTAGGCATGCACTGGTAATGGTTAGATTTAGGGTTATTGTCAGGGTTAGGGCATAGAAAGGGTTGAAAATGACTGAAAATCAATGGAAGTCAATGGGAGTTAACACATCGTCCTCACTACACATAGCAAAACAAGAGTGTGTTTGTGTGTTTGTGTGTGTGTGTGTGTGTGTGTGTGTGTGTGTGTGTGTGTGTGTGTGTGTGTGTGTGTGTGTGTGTGTGTGGATGCCTGTGTTTCTGTCTTGGCCCTTATATGACCTGTCTAGGGTGAATCTCGCCTCTTGCCAGTGGACTGCTGAGATAGCCACCATTCTGAGCAGGGTTTAACTGGTAAGGACAAACTAGAGATGAATGATTCTTAGAATATATAAAGTCTAACTTTACCTTTACTCGTTATAGTATAAAACATTCAAAAAATATAAATAAATAATTTTATATATTCCACGTTTCTTTTATCTGTGCTTGGGGTTGAAGCTTGCTTTAAATACTTGGTAAACTCATTTTAAAAATGTCTGAAAAATCCAAACACTGTTTGCAAAATTATTGCTCAAACCGGACCTCAGATTATCAGACTGTCTCAATAAATAATATTATGGAACATGTTTACAAGTTTTTACAATATAAGCAGCAATCAAGAAAGGGTATATTTGGAATATTGTATGGAAACACAGTTAGATGTGGTATCATAAGTCCATAATCCACATAGTTTTGTGTATTTTTTGAGATTCAGAGTTGTATTTTATCATTTTTTTGTGCTGGTGTAGCTAAGCATAGTTTAATAACCCCTAACTGTAGGGTTTATTAACACCAGCCACAACTTCTCTTAAAGAAAACATACAGCAACTGAATTATGCTATTTTGTTCCAAATATTTAGCTGGATCAGAAAAAAACTTACAAAGACAACCAAGGACTCATTATCACTCTGCATAATTATATGTACTTCAGCAACGTTTCAATGGGGTCCACTAGTCCAAGGTCAAAGGCGAGGCAGACTGAAACACACAGGCTCAACTGAGTAAGAGATACAAAACTGACAAAACTCACTTTAATTTTGCAAAACATTCAGTTTTAAGGCTCCGTAAAATCCAGATTGATTAAGATAACTGACATTTTTCACAGAAGACATTTTTACTTTTCACAGCATGAAAAGTACAGCTGCAAAGATGGATGGATTTAAAAATGGTTAAGTTCCTTTCAGTCCACCAGAAAACCTTGATAATAAAGCAGCAGGACATTCTCCTAAGTGGAACTTAGACGTCATTAAAACTGCTATGTATTTCCTGCCAAGACATATCTAACTGTGTGCTGTGGAAAGGCGGTGATATTTAGGGAGATCCTGATAACCAGTATTTAAAAAAGAACTGGCTATGTAAGAGTTGTAGAGTTTAACTATTTAACACAAAAAACCACTGAAACCCAGTACAAATGAGGAGAAACATAATCGTAGATTATTTAGCCTTTTTTAAAATCCTAAACATACTCCATATAAATAAAGAGATTTGTTCTGTATCCCAGAGTTACAAGGACATTTCAGTTCTTGCGACCATTGAGTCTCTTCAGCCACAACATCATTTGGGCACCATTTTTTTCTTCTGTGGTGTCCGACTTTTGTTCAAACAGAAGTTAGGACAGGTTTGCTTTACCTCAGTCAGTGCACCATCTTAGGATGTTTTTGATTTTATGAAGTCTAACAACCAGCAGGGTTAGCTAAATATTAAGCTCAATCACAAAGGAAACTACAATTTGCAAAAAAAGTAAAAAAACAATGTATTTCTCTGCATTTTGTACATTCAAACACTGTAGCAATATTTCAATGCACACCACTTTGTATCACTCAATAAATGTGCTGCAAACTGTCAGAAGTGCTAAAAATCACCACTTCCATCTTTTTCAGCTGTCCCAAAAGGACGCATTATTCTGCCACAAAAAAGGTGTGGTCTTTCTTAAATACCTTTTTGGCAAGTGCACACTTATGTCCTTTCATAAGTTGCAAATATGTTATTCCAAAAACCCAAATTTTTTTTTATTTTTGCAACTTGTCTGCAAACATTTTTCTCCCCCATAATCCTTATACAAAGACTAATATTTCAACAATTGATGTCATGATTCAGAATATTAACCCACTGTCATGGAAAAAGACCAGAATACCATGGAAACAAGATCTAAATGAGATGTTTTCAAGGCAGATTTGGCAGCGCTGCTTAGAAAGTATTCATGCTTCATCTGCATTAGACAGTGTCTAATACAATTCTCCCCATGTTGGCAACTTTGTGATCTTTCCTCCAGAGGTCAGAGTCTGGCTAAAGCAACAACGTTTGCCTCATTAATGGTTTGTAGACTCATTGTTCTCCAGTGGGAATCTAACAAACCCCCTGCTTTTGATAGTTGGATCAAAAAGCTGCAGTCTTGCTAAAAAATAAGATACACTAGAAATGAATGTCATGAAAATTCTACAGAGACCTAGTTGTCATTCACTGAGTATGAAACAACATAGGAATGTCATAAAATTATAGAGGCTTCTCTGAGAGAAATGTGTAACCTCGCTCAACTTAGCAATTCCTACACACATGCATGCAATATGGAGTTATCTTCCCTCCACCCACCCCTATTTTTATTTTCTCTTTTCTTCTTCCTCTTTCTTTCTCAGTTCATACAAATTAAGGCAGTTCTGAACTTGGAAAGCAGATGTTTGACAAGATCCAAAGCTTTTACTACTATGTAGAAACATTTATTTTACAAGTCGTATCAGCATTCCCCATGTCTCCTTAAGTTGTCCGTCAACTGTGTTTTCTTTCATTGTTGTTTCTGTGGATAGTTTGAGGAAATTTTTTTGCATTCTTTTTGTTGTACTTTAAATTGAAAAAGAATATAAATAAAGTTTATTAAGTTAAAAATAACAATTTTCTACTGTAGATGTCATGTTGATTTGTGGTGTAAGGCGACTGCACCTTTCAAGTCATTTAGCCATAACCTATACCTTCTGTAGTAAAAAAAGGTTTTAATGATGTGTAAAAAGACTAAAATAAATTAACCTTTTATTATATTAGCATAATCACACTGAAAATAGTTTTAACTATCCCCTCCTTGAACCGCCACCTTGACATGGTGGAGGGGCTTGAGTGCTCGAATGATCCTAGAGGCTATGTTGTCTGGTGCTTAAATGCCCCTGGTAGGGTCTCCGATGGCAAACAGGCTCTGGATGACGGCTCAGATAAAGAGTGGTTCAAGACACCTTCATGAGGACCACACAATCGAGGCCCGTTATGTCGCCCGGTACAGCGGACCCAGGGTCCCACCCTGGAGCCAGGCCTGGGGTCGTGTCTCCTCGGAGAGCGCCTGGTGGTCGGGTTGCTCTTCGTGGGTCCCGGGCGGGCCAAGCCCGAACTAAAGACGCGAGGCTATTCTCCAACGGGCCCACCACCTGCAGGGGGAACGATGAGGGACCGGTGCAAAGAAGATCGGGCAGCGGACGAAGGTGGAGACCTCGCCGGCCCGATCTCTGGATGCTTAGGCTGGCTCACGGGACCTAGTCCAGTATCTTCTCAGTCCTGCCGTCACGCATTCCCTGGTGGAAGCAGAGGCTGGGGACTTGGGATTGGACTCATTCATCGCCCAGGCTGAAGTCACCGAGGTGGTTAAAAAGCTCCATGGTGGGAGGGCTTCGGGGGTGGATGAAATCCACCCTGAGTACCTCAAATCTCTGGATGCTGTGGGGCACTCTTGGTTAACACGCCGCTTCAACATTGCGTGGCATTCGGGGACAGTGCCTCTGGACTGGCAAACCGGGGTGGTGGTCAACTAACTAGAGGGATCACACTACTCAGCCTCACTGGTAAGGCCTATGCCTGGGTATTTGAGAAGAGGGTCTGGCCGATAGTCGAACCTCGGCTTCAGGAGAAGCAGTGTGGTTTTCGTCACCGGTTCTGTTCATAACTTTTATCGACAGGATTTTTAGGCGCAGCCAAGGGCCGGAGGGGGTCTGGTTTGGGGACCAATGGATTTCGTCTCTTCTTTTTGCAGATGACGTGGTCCTGCTGACCCCCTCCGGCCAAGACCTACAGCATGTGCTGGGGCGGTTCGCAGCCGAGTGTGAAGCGGCTGGGATTAAAATCAGCTCCTTCAAGTCCAAGGCCATGGGGTGGCTTGTCCTCTTCAGGTTTGAGGGGAGTTCCTGCCTCAAGAGGAAGGGCTGAATTATCTTGGGTTGTTGTTCACGAGTGAGGGGAGAATGGAGCGTGACATCGACAGTAGGATCGGTGCGGCTGCCACAGTAATGAGGATGCTGTGCTGGTACGTTGTGGTGAAGAGAGAGCTGAGCCGAAAAGTGAAGCTCTCAATTTACCGGACAGTCTACGTTCCTACCCTCACCTATGGCCATGAACTTTGTGTCATGACCGAAAACACGAAATCTTGGATACAAGCAGCTGAAATGAGCTTCCTTCGTAGGGAGACCGGGCACTCCCTTAGAGATAGGGCAAGGAGCTCAGCCATCCGGGAGGGGCTTGGAGTAGAGCCGCTGCTCCTCCACATTGAGAGGAGCCAGTTGAGGTGGCTCGGAGATCTATACCGGATGCCTCCTGGACGCCATCCTCTGGAGGTGTTCCAGGCACGTCCCACTGGCAGGAGGCCCAGGGGATGGCCCAGGACACGCTGGAGGGACTATGTCTCTCTGCTGGCCTGGGAACACCTTGGGCTCTCCCCAGAGGAGCTGGAGGAGGTGTCTGGGGAGAGGGACGTCTGGGTGTCTTTACTGAGTCTGCTGCCCCTGGGACCTGGTCCCGGATGAAGCGGAAGATGACGAGTACAAGTACTTTAACTTGTGTGTATTTATTCAGATAGGAAAACAAATACCACATTTAGAAATTATTATTCTTACCAAAATTCCTAGTGCAACACTTACTGGCACCTCCTGCAACACTTCTAAAATAATGTAGTGAAAGAATTCTCTTTAATTCGTACTTTACTTTCTTAAGTTGCTATCCTTGACTTTCTTTTTCAATTGAGTATAAAAATGACATGACAGAGAGACTCAGTTCTGGCCACTAGGATGGAGAAGGACCCATTTTTATACGTAAGCAGGGTGGTAACTACAGTTAGCAACTGTAGCAAAAAAGGTGGCATGTTGAAGTCACCAAACAACCATCAGATGCTGTACAACAGTTTTATGGGGGCATGCTAGAAAAAAGCATACTAAAGTTTGTTGAACTCTGTTCTGATATTCCTTGGAGCTGGTCTGATGAGACTAAAGGCTAACACACATCAGTGATGTCAGGGGTGAGTCAGAAGATGCACCCTAATTATTTTATTGTTAATAAGTATTAAGTCATCCTAGTATCTAGTCCAATACGTGGCGCCCAGTGATCCTTTTCGAACCAGTTCTATTTAGGAGTGTCAATGCTTCTGATAAAATGAAGAACAGCTGAAGTCCAGTAGTCTGTTCTGTCTCGGCAGATTTTAGCACAATGTGTCCAATGTATGGAGAAAGCACCTGCTGACATGTGTCCAGCACCGCTGCTCTTCCTATGGGCTTTCCGTGACTGAAAGTTATCCCATGCTTACTGTAAGGTGTAGTGGTGGATCTGTGATGCCATGGGCCTGATTCTCTTCCAAACACCTTGCAAACCTTATTATAGACTGCATGGCATCGTGAACTCTGAAATATTAGGATTCTACCAGTCTTTCAACAGGGTAATGATCCAAACAGGTCATCTCGAGACTAAATCCTGTAGAAAACCTTTGAGTGAGCTGAAGAGAAGAGACAAAAAGAGAAAACAACCTTGAAAAGTGTTATAGGAGAAGACTGGAAAAAACGGTTGTTCCTAACTTCATCACACATACTGTGTGCGATTATGCTACAACAAAATAAAACTATTTTTTTTAGATGAAGCAAGATGTGTAAAAACCACTTGCCTAAAGTATATAATTATTTTCAGTTTGCATTGTTGTTTGCTTGTTAGCCATACTACATGCTAATTTTCAAACATTTACTATCATGTTTTTTTTATGTTTTTCATTTTTACAGATCATGTACTGAAACACATTGGTTTGAATCAACATCCAGACAGGTTTGGTCAAGTTTACATTTTGTATATTGTTTAGAACAGTAAATATGTGCATTTTAATTTATGTTTATGAAAAAGTGGATAGGCGGAAGAAAAACACCCACCAACACCCAAACACACACCTTCTTCCCTGATAAAGCTAATAAAAATTAATTTTTTATTCTTTAAGGTATCAGAAACATAAAGAACTAAAATAAATAATATTACATATAGATAGATAAAACACTAAGAATCTCTTTTTTACGTAGCGATTAAAACTATTTAAATCACAGTAAAATAGTTTATCAAGTTGCACCAGTTTTAGTACTTTGCACAAAAAGAAAGGAAATTTGTGTTTGGTTGAATATTTCTTTGTTGTAGCAATGCTTCTTGTTGATAAATTTAACATAGTTAGAAGGTCTCTATTTCTTCCTAAACGGTGCCATGTTTGTAAGAAAAAAGCATTTGTGGGTTGAGTAGGACAGTTAAGAAGGTGGGTTTCACCCATTAAAAAACTTGCCAAATGCTCTCTGCTAATTCAAAATAGCATTTTTTGTTTTTCAATGGATTGGCTAATTGAAGTTTGAAGAAATAAGACCTATTGGAAATTTTACGAGTTATTCATTGTCAGAAAAATGTGATGCTATCTGTAAATTGCTGATTTATAACACAGCTTTGATAATGTGAGGTTGTGTATAAGCTATGTGCAGCAGCAAACTGAGGTCAAATGCCACTTCTAAATTAAGGTCGATCTCTCTCTGCTATCGCAGCTACGTCTGTCGTGGGAACCAGTCAAGCAAGCAGCAGCCAAGTCTGGAGAAGAGAAGAAAAGATAAGACTCCTGAACTGTATAAAATCTCCCTGTATTAGGTAGTTAGGCTGACGGAACTTTGTAGCTGTGTGATTTTTTCTTCATATTTTGTATTTTGGGGGTCTTTTTATCTCAATTTAAAATCTGTCTGGGTGCATTTTTGTGTTTTCACAAATAAAAAAAATGTTTCCTATCGAGTCTTAAACAAATCTGTGCTCAGTGTTGAATTATTAAATTGAGGTCCGATCAGTCAAAGTATTTAACATTATGAACCATAAATGATCAAATGCAGTCAAGGATCCTAAAAAAACACATAAATACCCCTTTAATTTAGGAGATATTGAAAGAAGAACAATGATGTCATTCCATACATGGCTCAACATCCTGGTGCACTAGAAACTTTACAACCCTTCTGAGGAAAATTCAATCAGTCCAAGAATGAAACAGGCAAACACAGGCAGAGCATTATCTATGCAGTTCACTGCCAAGTTCAGACTCAGCAGTCCACCTGCGTCTCAGACATACATTAATGATGCTCCTTTGCAGAGAGTAATGTGCACATAGTGGACAGAAAACACAGACATTGCAGAGAGAAGTAATTTAGGGATTTTCAGTATCAACTTCAGGCTGTTGCCCAACATGTCAGCTTTAATTATGTTTAGTTTAGTTGGAACACTAAAATGCACAAAAGGATGATAAGAAACATCAGGGAGAGGCAGAAAGCTCAGAGTTCAATAAAAGCCTCAACCTACATGACATCAAACAATTTATATAGTTCAATACAATATCAATAATAACATATAGTTAGTGTAGAAATGTCAGACCAAATTACCCACATCTAACATACATGAAGTTTATCATTATAAATACATACTAGAAAAGCACTCATAGAGTGCAGACCTCTGCCAAGGCAATAGGGTCATTGATGCATGTCAGCTTTTTTCTCTACTGATGACCTATACCCTGGATGATTTCTGGCCCAATGCCAGAACCTACACCCTATAGAAAGATTGTGGGGTTACACCAAAATGCTGTTTCTGAGGTAAACCAAGAACTGTGGAATGTAGAACAAATGTCTTGGGCCGGAATACCTGTTCAAAGATGCCAGAAGTTGGCTGACTCCCTGCAAAGCAGATCTGAAGCAACAGTGGTTATACAGATAATTAATAATTCAGTGGTTCACAGGAAAGCTAAATCTTCCAGGATATTTCAGTTTATTTATATAGTAAATGTTTGAGTTTGTAAAGAAAAGTACCGTTTTTTGGAACATTTGTTTTCTCCACTGTCTATAATAAAGTATTAATAATTATTATAAATAATGATTATATATATTATTATTATTATTAAACATTCATATTTGCTTTATTATTTTATTTAACTATCTTTCTTCCTTTGGAATGAACTGAATGAAAGGATGAATTA